>VZTA01017431.1:103143-137447 GCA_013398855.1 Mohoua ochrocephala
CCCGTCGGGCCGGGGGGCGGCGGTCGGAGCCGTGAGGGCGGGGGCAGCGGCGGCGCCTCCCTGGGTGGGCGCGTGCCCGCGAACCGCGCGGGTAACCCTGTGTCCCACCAGGAGCGGAGGATGGGCGAGCCCGTGACGGATTCCACGCACGTCCGCTGCCTGAGCTACGGGCTCGTGAGGCGGCTGGCAGAGTTCATCGACCCGCAGGAAGGGTGGAAGAAACTTGCGGCGGATATAACCAACCCGTCCGGTGAAAGCAGATACAGCCAAGTGCATATAAGGTCCTACATAAAACTCCCGTAACATAAACTCATGCATTGCCCGTTTGACATAAATACCTTGTCAATCCCGTTTTCCATCCCATTACTGTAACTTGCTGCACTTTGTGTGCCGGTGGGCACTTGTGTCTTAGAGTCCCGTTTCCTTAGGGAACTCGAGGTAATTACTCCTAATTGTTCTGCAGCTCAGTTTTTAGGCAAGCCCCAGAAAATTGACTAAGGAAATTAGGATTAATTAGAGCTACAGACATAGGTATTTTTAGCAATACAGCTCTGGTGGCATAACTTTCTGTACCCTAAAGGCTAGCAGACATTGACCTTATTGTGCCCAAGAGACAGCTGGACTGTAACTCCTATTTCACTGTTTCTAAGAAAATACCCAACAGATGTGGGGAGGCCGAGGCCTAAAACTAACAAGTTTACTTGAGAAGTAATGCTCACAATATTGTATGAGCTCCTCATTGCATGAAGGGCTTGTTGAATCCTAGTTGAAGCTGTTTCAAAGATTATGAGATTTTAGATGCTGTGCATATCATCTTGGGTTTCCAGTCTTTTCTAAGTAACATTAGTATGAAATCTTTCTTTGTCTTTCAGTAATAGTATTAAATTAGTGAGAATACTGGATCTCATTTTCTTCTTAATGCCCATCTCAAAATATTCAAAATGGGGTGTGAATGCTAAAAGGATGCAAAACAATTACTTTTCCATTTGATCTGGGTCTGACTTACTCTCTGTCTGTCTCTGGCTGACATTGTCTTTTAGTCCAAGGTGCCAATATATTATGGATCCTGGACAAACTGCTGAAGCCATGTATATGTGTTCTTCCCATAATTTTTCCTGTATTTTGCATGTTTTTCCCTGTACTTTCAGAAGATTTGGCTGATCTTTCAGAAAATTTGTGATTTTTGTAGTACATTCAGAATTTTTTTGCAGTGTGGATTTTTTTTGGATCATTTACCTTTAATCTCTTTCTCTTCATGCTTCTAGAGGCCACTTATTTTTTTTTTTAATGTTGGTCTTAACTTGTCTTTTAAGGAGATTTGAAGCGTTTGTACAAATGGGAAAGAGCCCCACGTGTGAATTGCTTTATGACTGGGGAACCACAAACTGTACAGTTGCTGATCTTGTGGATCTGCTGATTAGGAATCAATTCCTAGCACCAGCAAGCCTTTTGCTTCCAGGTAACTGTTACTCTTGTACATTTTGTACTGCGTTCTTAGTTTTCTAAGATGCTGAAGAGCTTCAAACTAACTTGAAAATCAGAAAGGATTAGGTTAAAATGACCAAAAGTGGATGTATTTTCCACTTTCTATCACTTGTAATAACAGTTTAAATGAGAGTTTCAAGTTTCAATAAGAGTGCTGGAGTTTACACATGGTGGCAGAATATAACCTTGAGAATACTTATGTGTCTCCTAATTTTCAAAAATTTCAAAAATACTGGCATTAATATTACTTAGAGGTTTTTTTTTGGTTCCTAATGTAGTTAACATTTTTTCTAAATTCCCTTTTCAGAAGCTGTAAAGATGCCACAAGAAGTTACATTACCTCTTTCTTCACAGGAAACCTTGCCTATACATGAAAAACAACTATCTGTACAGGAAAAACAAGTGGCATCTGTAAAGCCTGTTTTAGCTCAGAGTACTGAGAAGCAACATTCAGATCCTTCCTGCTTAAGTGAAGAAAACAGCAGCTCACAGTCCAGTAACACAGGTAGAGACTTACTTTGGTAGAATTCAGTGCTATTTTTTTGCTAATCTGTCCTTCACCCCATGTGAAATAAATCATAGCAGTGCGTGAGAGTGATGACTCTATTCCTGTCATGGTGCATCTGTGGGAAACAGCATCTTCCATCTTGCCAATAAGTCACTTACTTTGAGGGAAAACTTAACTGGTAATTAAATTGCAATTTTTTTTTGTGCCACACATAACCCCGTTGCCCTTTTCCAATACTTATTTTTTAGACTGTTCAGCATCTTATGCTTTAAAACTAGATTTTTGTATGTCAAAAATGACTAAGAATGCTGGAGAAAAGATGACAAAAGAAGGCATTTTAGGAAAGTGTGTGGTTGGTCTATTCCTTCCTAAAGGTCTGCTTTTGGGTTGCTGCCAGAAACATGGTGTAATCTTGGTATATTTTTTATATGTAAGGCAGTGTGGCTCTCTCTGCGATCTGCTACATGTTTTATTTCTCCTGCCTGTGTTACGAGTATGAATAAAATTACAGTGAGATCGTGCTGCAGTGCTAGTTGTGAAGAAAATTATGCATAGCTAATGATATATGTTTATTTGCCTTCCTTTTGTTTTTCTGGTATCTTCATCACAGAGCTGGAGGTGGGGCTCCACTGTGTCAGGTTTTGTGTGGTAGCAAGTTTTTGTTTTAAGAGAACTGAAGCAGAAGACCTCGTTCCTTAAGTGAAAGCATCGCTTTGTGCTAAATGTCAATGTCTTTCAGATTTCCATAATTTTTTGTTTCATGACTTGGAAAGCATTACAAATAATTTTGATGCCCGACCAGAATCAGCTGGAGGTAATAAACTGGGAGAAGGTGGCTTTGGCATTGTGTTCAAAGGCTACATCAATGGCAGAAATGTGGCTGTCAAGAAGCTCATTGCTGTGAGTTGTCCTGGGAATTTTTCATTTTAATGACTGTGTAGTTTATAGTATAGACTTGTTTATTTTGCTTATTATGGAAAGTGTTGAATGATACATTTCAAAGTGTTGTCACCGTGTTAAACATTAGTTGGGTTGAGAACCTTATCCTTAGTCCCATCAGTGTTGTGAGTCGGCACAGTCACAGGAGCTAATTTTTGCCTTCTCTGTAGCTCTCCTTTGAGGGGCTCAGGAAAGTTGTTGGGAAGAGCAGATTGCTCCCCCAATTGTCTTCCACCCCACCCTCAAGAAGTGGCAGAAGAGAAGGGATCCTAAGGAGGTTTCCATTTCAGATTAGGATGGGTAAGATTCACAAGCTAAGTAGGTATTGTCACAGAATTTTAGTCTTCATAGGTTTGTGTGAATAATGAATTTTGTAATGAGTAGGTGCTTTTAGGGGGTAACTGCAGTGAATGGAGTAAGTTGGTGGCTGCTGAAACTAGATCCATTTGTCCAGTAATACAGTGTTCCAAGGAAGTAAAAGTCATGTTCTGATACTTGAGCTGAGTAGAAAGTATATTGTAAACACTTAACTAAGAGGCTTACAATTCCTTTTTTTTTCTTAATGAACAACTGCGTTTTATTATGACCAATGATGTTTATGTCAAATACGTCTTTTTATAGATGGTCGATGTTAGTGTTCAGGACTTGAAACAGCAGTTTGAGCAAGAAATAAACATAATGGCAAAGTAAGTACATCGTTATACAATTTTTGTCTTTCTAACATAATGATTTTCATGTTAACTGAAAATGTTTCTTATGCAGCACAATCACATTTTGTTTGTTTTAAAGCATCACCACACAAGCCTGGCTTTGTGCAGTAGAGGTGAAACAAGTAATTGGGAATTAAGTTCTCTCTGCTTTTTTTTTTTTTTTTTTTTTTTTTTTTTTTTTGCAATAGGTGTCAGCATGAAAATTTAGTAGAATTACTTGGTTTCTCAAGTGATGGTGCTCAGCCATGTCTGGTGTATGAATATATGCCCAACGGTTCATTGCTTGACAGACTTGCTTGTCTGGTAAGTGAAATCTTTTCTAGCTTCCATTTGCCTTACTTTGCTATAGTATAGGAATCTGTAGAATGTCTTTCAAATGGAACGGAACTGTGATGGCCAAATGATGTTTTACTACTTTCTTCTTGTGTTTTAGAAAAAAATATAACAAGTATTCTGCCAATAAGATTTTATACTAATGTTTTAGATAGATGAAAGTCAAATCAAGCAGACAATACAATGTCATGTACCAGTACTTGAAGCGTCACAGAAACTTGGACTGACGGTGTCTGTGTGAGGCAGTGCAGAGGGTGCTGCAGTCTTGTTCCCAGTTCTGATGCTGGCATGTTCTCTGCTAGTTCCTGAGATTCTGCATTGTGAAATTGTCCTTTCTTCATCATCCTTGTGGTAGTGGTTATAATACAATGCTCACAGTCTGCTTATCTCTTTCTGAAGTACCTAAGTAAATGTGAATTTCATTTTTAAAAATTATTATTTTGTGTAATGCTTCTTATTTAATCAAATGGTGTATCTTCTAGCCTTGGCCTTAAATAAATAATAAATTGCTTTGGTTTGGTGAGACAACTCTGTATATCAAGGACACACAGTCTGATAGTAAGCCAGAGTTAAGATAGTAGATTAGTGTCTGTGTTAGTTCGTTGAAGGAGTTCAAAAAATCTGCTTTGTACTAAGCAAATGCAGCTCCTGAGGTTGTAATCTGGTGAACATTTTAAATTAGTGATACTTCAACCACCCATGTCCCAGACCTAAAAATGTTTGGCTTGCTTTTTTTTCTGCACTGATCCTCTGGTTGTACTGGTTCAAGTATCTATTAGATGGAGAAAGATCTGGATTAGGGAACTGATCAGGCTGATAAAATAATACTTTGTGGAAAAAAATATTTAATATTCACCTGGAGACGTTTCCTTTGTAGGGCTGCACAAATGCTTCAGCCCCGCTGGGAAAGAAGTGGTGCTATGATGAGAATGAGCAGCAGTGCTTGGGGAAAGGGCTAGTTCTGTTCAGTAGCACAACTGTCTCAGTTTAGATTGATTCATTTGCTTGCATACACTGCTACATGTGCAATTACTTTATTTTTTTAACTGGATCAGTGCAGAAGAGAGACTAAGTCTTACCTAAGGACAGTGCAAGTTTATCTGTAGAAATGAGCAATGTGTAACAAGGATGTGTATGAAAATGTTCATCCATGTAACTTTGGCCATTATCATCAAGTGAGCTTAAAAGATTGGTGATAATTGAAAGCTAAAGGAGAAATAACAGTCCTTTACAAGGAAGAGACAAATTTATGGCATAAATCAAGGAATCTAAATCAGAATCCATAAATCAGAAAAAATCTTTTGGAAAAAGATCAGATGGGGAGTAATGTACTTACTTGAATGTGTGTTCTTGCTGATAGCTTTATTTTGTGACTTCACTGGATGTGTTTGATGCACGGACTCTTGCTTGTGTCATCTTTGTGTGTGGATGTTGAGCAGGTGAGGAGGTGATAGAATGGTGAGATACTGTAATCCTCTTCCCTTAGCCACTGACAAGATTCAGAAGTGGTTTTGAAATGTAGGTGTCCTTACTTCTAAGGTTTAGTTAGTAGCATGACTAAAGCTAAACTCTTGAGAAGTCCAAAAACACTGGAAGATTGACCTTTCCTTGTCAGTGAAAGCTGTGGATTGCTTTGAATTATTCGTTTCGGGTTGAAGGCTCCCGTATCGGTGCCGGTATGAAGTGGGAGGTGCAGTAGATACAGATAGGTCTTTGCAGAGCAGCTGGCCTTGGAGGGTCAGAGTCAAACATTAACCAAAAACATTTTTTGTAACTGGCAACTTAATCTAAGGCAAAATGCAGGGAAAGAATGCGATGTGACAAATGCATGTATTTCTGCCCAAGTCAATTAAGAAATGTATGCTGGTAGTAGTTTTAATAATCTACTTGAAAATAAAACGTAGCAAGAAGTTACTTTTGGGTTGTGCAGTTTTTGTGTATTTGTTTTGGTTTATGTGACTGTGTATATATATATATATATATTTCAGACTTTTACTTGCCTTTCTCTCTTCTTAATCAAGGATGAAACTCCACCGATTCCTTGGAATATAAGATGTAAAATTGTTCAAGGTACAGCAAATGGCATCAACTTTTTGCATGAAAATAATCACATTCACAGAGATATTAAAAGGTAAAAGCTGCAGACTATTGCTGGCTGCATTTTCACTTCTTCATTCTTCTTTTTTCTATTTCATCTTTCCCCTCTTAAAATAATTTTTGAGAGAACAAACTGCAAAAAGTATTGCTTCAGTCAAGGGCACAATCTTCTGCAAGTGACATCCATCACCACAATCTTGTCTGTGCCACAAGGACATGACCAGTGCAGATTTCTAAAGATAATTAAGGGGCTAGAACCGTAGAATTGCTTAGGGTGGAAAAGACCTTTAAGATCATCAAGTCCAACCATTAACCCAGCACTATCATGTCCACCACTAAACCATGTCCCCAGGTGCCACATCTACATGTCTTTTAAATATCTCCAGTCCTGGTGACTCCACCGCTTTCCTGGGCAGCCTCTTTCATTGCTTCACCACCCTTTTGGTGAAGAAATTTTTCCTAACACCTAATTTAAACATCCCGTGGCACAACTTGAAGCCATTTCCTCTTGTCCTGTTGCTTGGTACTTGGGAGAAGAGACTGACACACCTGGCTCCAGCCCCTTGTCAGGCAGTTGTAGAGAGCGATAGGGTCTCCCGAGTCTCCTTTTCTGCCAGGTCGCTCAGGCACCAGACAGCTTTCCAGCTGCGAGATTTTGCGTTGTAACTGTAACTTGTGTTACAAATATAATACATAAATTGTAATTTGTATCATCAATCTGTTACTTTCAAATAGTTATCTAGGTGCTGTGAGAACACACGAAGTTCTGTTCTTTCACACCTGCTTCTAATGAAGAAGCTGCTGTTGAAAAACAATTTATTTTTAAATAGGGAATTTTTCAGATGAAAATACACTTTTTTTTTCCTTTTCCTAGAACACTTCTTCAGAGTGTACACTTTGATTTACTCCTATTTTTTATGAGTACAGTAAAATTACTTTAGTCAGGTTCATGAAGTTCAGGGTTCTTCAATGATAATGAATATTCACTGTTTGTTATACCAGAGTTTTTTCCTATGGATATCAGAACCCAGAAAAAGTGAGGGTTTTGTTGTAGTTTTTTTCTGCTGGTGGTGGTGTTGTTTGTTTCCCCTTTCCTGCTATGGTTTATTGTATTGGTTTTTTAAAAAAGCAGCCCAAATCTTTGAAGAAAAGCCCCAGATGCCTTATTCTTGAGGGTTAAGAAGGAGCCACTGACTGATTGGGTGTCATGGATGAATGTTTCAATAGCTTTCTGGCTTCTGGCAACTCTGCTAAATACAGGCAACTTCAGTTTTGTGACCTTTCAGCTTGTGAGGAGCAAACTTTTGCTTCAGCTGCCTCATGTGTGTTCTTGCTGCTTTGGCAGTTTGTTTCTTCTTTCTTCCCTGCTTAAGCCTCTGGAGAAGTGTAAAGGCTGGAAGGGATGCACTTTTTTACCTTCTGCTACCTCTACCCTTCTAACTGCTGTGAGTTGATAATATTAGAGAATTGGGGTTTGGGGTTTTTTTGTTTGGATAACGTTTTGCAACTTGTAGTGTGAATAGTTCAATGAATTTGATTGGTACTATTAATAGTGCTGCCACTCCTAGATAAAATTTAGATGAAGAGACATCTAAGAAGATTAACTTCAGTCTTCATTTTACTGTGACATGTGGAGACCATAAACGCACAGGCACTAGAACAGCTTCTCTAGGCTAGAGAGGACATGATTTAATGGGTGTTCTCACAGTCGTTCATAGTTTTTTTGATTGGTTATGCCCAGGAAATAGTTAATTTCTCTTTTGAAGCTTGAAAATTGCAGTAAAACTTGGATTTGTTGTGCTCTTTGTGGTGTATCCAAAAAAATGACCACTTTTTGGACTTGACTCAAGTTGATAAGAAGCTGAGATTTATGAAGTGGTGATCTTGTTGTCTTTTATTTTTTTAAGAAGTTGAGCTTTAAACAGGAGACCAGTTGGTGGATGATTGACACCTTGACAAGTGTTTGGCCTTTTGTAGTGGTCATATATCTAGCATTATTTACAGCAGTTCTAACATCAAATGATCCATTGCAACTTACGGCTGTGTTAATTTTGTTAAAGTCTGGTGAACAAGAAGGGGAAGTTAGAAATATAACTTTCTAGTAAGTGTTATATGTTGTATCAGGCTATGTGGCTTTCTTACAGTTCCATTAAGGGGATCAGAAAATGAGGATTACATAAATATTAAATCAAGTTATTTTAAAATGGTTCTAAGTGGTACAAGTTTAAAACCCAGTAGATTTCTGCTGTAATTCATTCCACTGAGTATTTTATGAAAGTGCTAAGGACTTTGAGATGAGCCTCATTTGTCAGGGTTGCTTTTTTTTAAGGAAAGTAAAAGCTGGAGGTCAAGTGAAGACACAGCACATACATTATTCTAGCAGTAATAAGTTATCTGGTTTTCTTTCAAGACAAGAATAAGAGTATTATTACTCATTTGGCACATGAATTTGCCATGGTTGACATAGTATTAGATAATAGGTATAAAAAACCTGCTTTTGCTAGTTCTGAGCAGAGATTTAGACTATAAGAATTATACTGTGATCCAGTAGAAGTTGATCAGAGCTAAGTATTCTCTATTGTCCCTCTTAAAGGCAAACCATAAATGCAACATAATTGGTCTGTTAAAAGAAAGTTTTGCATTTCTAAGGTTTGGGAGGAGGGGGAGTGTCTAGTTTTTTACCTTGTGTTTTGTTGTTTTGCCTTCTGTTTTTGTGTATGCATGCACACACAAGAACAAACATGGATGGGTCTTCCAGTCAGTTTTCCCTTTATTTAGAGGAATAAATTTTGAAATTGAGCGATTTCCCACAAAACTAAGTTTACTTAACTTGTTATATGAAGAATGTATAAATAGCTTTCAAGATAGTCAAATTAGCAGTTTGCATTTGGTTACTAAAGAATGATTAGTCTGTCATAAAACATATTTACTGTACTGTTTGGAAAATTGTCTTTTCTTTTTTTTTTCCCCTCCCTCCCCTCTCCACCAGCGCAAATATCTTATTAACTGATACATATGTGCCCAAAATTTCTGACTTTGGCCTTGCAAGAGCATCTGTAACATTCACACAGACAATCATGACTGAAAGAATCGTTGGAACAGCAGCCTATATGGCACCTGAAGCTCTGCGAGGAGAGATAACACCTAAATCTGATATCTTCAGTTTTGGAGTAGTAAGTAGAATGTGGGGAGCAGTATATGACTTCTTTTGTAAATGATAAGAGCGCACAAAATCAAGTATCTGAGGTAAAATAATTACTCTGGTCTATAATTTTTCTTTTTCCCAATAGGCATTTTCTTAAGATAGTGTTTCTAAACTTTGATTTAAAAATCATTTGACTATGTTGATTTGCTGTGTGAAAGACCAGAGTAAAATAATATTCCAAGTTCTAGCTAAATGTAGTTTGAAGTGGTGTGGAACATTGTTTCTGTTTGCATGGTATTGCATGAAAGTGTAACTCAGGCTGAAAAAGAAAATTCAAGAAGATGGTCCAAAATTATTGTTTTGCTATATTCAGTAAATATATAAAAATATATTTACTATATTTTTGTATTCAAAAATACAATGTCCATGTTGGATTTGCCTTAGACCTGAGTGCAAAAAGGAAATGAGCTTAATATTTGGAAGAATAATGGATCCATTCTGAATAGATCCAAGACCCTACTCACTATTGACCACTTCCTTCATAGCATTTAGTTTCATGGGCAGGGAGGCCCGATGCTATGTCTGAATAGTTTGGAAATCCTTCAGTCTTGCTGTGAAGGAGCACCATAGAGGGTGAGAATAACTTGTGTTGAAATTTGTAAGCCACACTGCTAATAACAGTTAATGAAAATAAAGGTAGGAACAAAAACAATTAATTGTATAGGAAATCTTTGGACAAACACAGATCCTGGGAGTATTTGTTGACAGGCCGGAGGTCATGCTCCTATTTGCAAATCATGTGTATGCTAAGGGTTATTCTGGGCTTCATTTTCTCTTCTGATTTTTCTTCCTCCTAGGTCTTACTAGAAATAATAACAGGTCTTCCTCCAGTAGATGAAAACCGGGAGCCACAGTTGCTGGTATGTTCTTTATGTTTTCTCCTCCTCTCCCACTGCTCCAGGATCACTTTATACGAAATCATAGTCAGTTAACAGGTTCTGAGAATAACATTAGTCATCAAAATATGTAGTTGTGAAAACAGCTTTTATGTCAATCTTTGTCTTAGAGGTGAGGCTGAAACTTTTATCTCTTGGCTGGTAGATTTGTTCAGCCCTCAAGGTTGTCGTCTTCTAATCTGGTACTGGAATTCTTTGTTTTGGTACTGCTTCTTATTGTAATGCCATTGTGCTTTATTAGCATACTCCCAGATACCCTGATAATTCCTCATTCCCTGAAGCATTTTGAACTGTTCCTCTCATTTGTTTCCTTATGGTTCTGTATCAACTTCCATCTTCTTCAACTTTACTAACAATTTGCAAGTACCTTATGCTTTTAACCTTAGTGATGTTTGAAATGTAAGGGGTTTTTTTTCAAAGTGAGAGGTGGATTTAATTTTCTTTACTATTCAGTTAGTAATTCAGTCTACTAATTAGGAAGCTAATGTCTCAGAGCTCACACTGTTGAATTAAAAACCTTACAAGACTCTTCATAATTTAGCCCTTCATGTAGCTTAAAATTAAGTTCTGAACTACTTAATCCAAGGTTTTCATAGAATCCTTTTTACATAAAGACTAATTTATTTATTAAGTATGAAATAGCATTGAGGTCTGGATTGATTTGGTTCCATATTGTTTGGAACAGTATAAATTGCTTTCTTCCACAGCTTTAGGAATACCTGTGTATTATTAATAGATTTTTTTGTCCTTCTAAGCTCTATCTTCTGGAGTAGCATAATAATTACCATGTTGAGCTTGTAAACACCTTGGAGAACTCGGGTTTTTTGAAGTGGGCTTTTTCAGAGATAGGATCTAATAAGGAATATGACTGGTACAGCTTATCTTTGTAATGTACTTTTGGGAGCATAAAGAGAATGGTCAATGTAAGATCATATGGCATCCTTAGCTTGAAAGGAAAATTTTGAGGTAGTTGAATGTTGGTCAGCAATTTCAGACAGACCCGTAGAGGAAGGCAGAAGATCTGCCTCTACTCATTGCCTCTTACTTATTCGTTTATGCTTCCTCAAACAGTACATGTGATTACAGTTAACGCATTTCAAATGTGTTGGAACTGAGGACTTTTTGACTAAACCAGTCAGATTTAAAACTTGATTTCAGACTAGAAGTTTCTGGTGGATACAGCAGCCACTGAGACTGGAGATAGACGTTTAGACATTCATTTACAGAAAGAGGCTTTATAAAAGTGATTTAAAAAATTATACTAACTTAAGCTTGCGTATTTGTGGGTTATTAAGTAAACATAAGAGGTTATTAAGTAAACATAAGATACTTTGTTGATTGTGCCTCTTCTCTTACAAAAGAGACAATACTAGAAAACTAAGCCTTAAAGTGGGATAAAGTTAAATCTGTATGATGCAGCTTAAAGAAATTTGCTTTATGATGTTGTGTTAATTAAAATTATATATAATAAAAATAATTAATAAAATGTATAGTTCATTTATACTCTCACAAGCTGTTCAGATACTTACAACGTTATCTGCTCGTTGGTTCAAATTCTCTTGTAGTTAAGTATAAAGGATGAAATTGAGGATGAGGAAGCAACTATTGAGGATTATGTTGATGAGAAGATGAGTGACTGGGATGTACCTTCAATTCATAAAATGTATTCAATTGCTGATCGATGTCTGAATGACAAAAAAACCAGAAGGCCAGACATTAAGATGGTATGTAGTCTTGCAGATAAAGGCTTATGTTGGGTGAGCGTGTGTGTGTGTGTGTCCCCTGTGTGTGGTTACAGGATCAGTTAACTCTATTTCTGTTTGTTCTCTTGCAGGTCCAACAGCATCTCCAAGAGATAAAAACTTGATAATGTGTTTCTTCTGATACACAAATGTTTCTGTACTGGAGTAGACACCAGTACCAAATATTTAGTTAGTATTTAGTGCAACATGATCAGCTTTTCTGCTTTCCAGAACCTTCTGGACACAGTAAGGTGAGCTGTTGGCCTGTCAGCAGCTCTTTCACATATCCTTAGCCAGTGGGCCCTTAACATGAGAAAACCTCTTTCTTGTATTAACAAATAGCAGTACTGGTACATCATCTTCTCCCGCAGCTTTTTAAATGCATTTCCATATTAGAATCTACTTGATTATTTTTATTTCCAAATATCAAGTACGTCTGCTGCAAGGGCATTTACTGTAACAGGGTAGTGTTAGTGAATGTGATTATTACCATAAAGTCTTCTTGGTGTTAGTTTTAGTCAAATCAATGCTGCAAGACATTTTCTAGGTTGTTTTTTCCTTTCAAGGATTCCCGAGCAAAACAGTTATCTTGCTGTGCAGATGCATTTGCACTTGCAAATGCTTTCTTACAGTGAACTCTATGATGACAAACCATTTAATTTTTATTCACAGTAAGACTCTCAGCTACTTTGACTATTTTAGGAGAGGATTGAGTATTTTTAGTACTTTAGGAGAGGATTCCATATGGATTATAAATACAGATGGTTCCTTTTCCTAAAGGGGTCAGAATAATGATGTTAAGACCAATTCTGCATTTTACTTAGTCAAATAATTAAGCTATTTTTAATATATATATGTATGTATATTAACTAAATACAAAAGTACACTTCTAAAAGTATAACATGGAAGGCTTTTTAAAATAGAAACATTGACAGATCAAAGCAGACTAAAAATGGAATGAAAGTGACTAGTAAGATTGCAGATGCTTTGGACTAAGTATGAACATATTACCATTGTAAATGAAGGATGTTATTTTCATATTTACTTCTTTCTGCTATTAAAACTTTGAGCTTTGGAAATAATCATCATTTTATGTTGCTTGCATTTCTGTTAATAACATTATGCTAACCTCACTGCCTGGAATAAAGCTGTATAGCTCTGAACCTGGGCTTGTGGAGAAAAAAGCTGCTATAAAGCTAAATTAGAATAAAATCTGCTGAAGCCATTCTTCAGTTTTAAGCATCTCCAGCTGTTATGTGAAAGTGTCTTATTAGGTCACGTCTGCTTTTTACTATTCCCCGGAGCTGGAATACATCCACAGTGTTGTCCAGAAGTGTGTTTGCTGTAGCAACTTCCTGGTCAGCTCTGTTCACCTCTGGTGTGGTAGAACATTTTTGCTCATGCAGCAACTGTGATATTCTTCAGTGTCAGGAGAATCTCAGCTACAAGCATGTGAGTTCCCGCTCTGTTATACTGGACCATTACTGTTTGCGGTGCTGCTCTCAGCAGTGAGGTTTTGGCAGTAGTTTTCTCTTCCTTACTGAAAACGAAGCATGTTAGCTATCATTTCATACAATTTAGAAAAAAGTTTTGAACTCCTTTAGTATTATTCTAGCAAGGAATGAAAATATGAGGGATTAATTAGGTAAAACTAGCTAACTTATGTGGGAACTATTTTTTTTTTTTTTGAGGTCTTCATACAGTAAAGTCAACAGCTATAGACACACAGGATAAGAGTAGCTGACTTCAGTTTCCTTTGTTCCCTGCAAAAATGTTAAATTATCCTAGAATACATACTCCTTTGTGTTAATTACTATAATAAGGCTTTCTAGGACACAATTCAGTAACTTGAGTCATTCAAGATATTTGTAATGGGATGATCTGGTTTCATAGAAGTGGAGCTGAGAGAAATCCAGTACAGGTCCTGGTGGGTGAAGAAAGCTTCACATGGGACAAGATAGGGCTAATCTGGCTGGCCTACATCCTGTCTCAGCAGGGAAGGTGCCATGGAAGGCAACAGAGGATCACTATGCTCAGTGAAAGAGCCAGCCTTTTGCACGTTAAGGGTTTAGAGAACTGTAACAGAAAGCAATTTAGTCACCCAGAGAAGGACGGATGAATGAAAAATACCAAGAGTGATTAACTGCAATTCCAAGATTTAGAAAGCAATAGCAGGATGAAAGCAAATGATTATGATCCAAAGAAAATTGCCTTTTTAAGAGAACTTTGTAGGAAGGGCAACAGTTCTCCCTTTGGCTACAGCAGGGGTAAAAGAATGGCTGTTACAAGCCAGAGCAGAGGTGTCTGCACAGCCCTTGGGCTGCTGTGGAACAAAAGCAAGAACAGGATCCATAGCTAGAGATACTGCACTGGAATACGATCGCTTCGTACAGTTTGCAACTCAGTAACTTTGAAAAGAATGTAAGGCCTTCCTTAAGGTATTAAGACTCTCTTAAATTTTCTTTGATCCGTTTCTCCAGCTGCCGACTGACCCAACACACCAGACATAGCACTTCATATTACTGAAATGAGAAATGCTTCATCTTTATATTTGGGTGTTCCAGCTGGGAGTTTATTTACCACCCACTGACCAAAAGGCAAATAAAATTGCTTCTGAGATTCACGGTTACATAAGAGGCCTAGCCTATTCCCTCCTCATACCTTATGTCTGTTCCTCTTACAGCTCTGATTGTAGATAGCATTTGGCATTAAAATTATTCCCTGAAGTCCTAGTTCACATCTTCAAATTTTCTTCTTTCAGTTGCAAAATTGCTGCATCACAAATATTTCCCTGTGGGGATGTGTTGGCAGGACAGTTGAGAGAAAAGCCAAACCAGTAAATGTTCTTTTCAGCTTGAATTTTCAGGGCAACAGGAGGTCTTCAAGAAAATTATTTTCAGTTTAGACAAAAAAATGGTTAATGGAACAACATAACTTGAGTAGTTTCATTAGAGCAGTTCATGCTGAGCAAGTAGGAACAGATAGAACTGTTAAATCACCAGTCAACTACTTCAGCATTTTAAAAGGATAGAAGAACTTTTTGAAGGGGCTTATTACTGAAAGCACAAAAACCTCAAGAGAAGAACACCCTTGGATCCTGCTATGGAATCCTCAGTGCTGCTTCCATAAAGCAATGGGAAAGTAGCTGTTTCTAACATAGTGATTTTTCTCTAATAGCAAAAGCCAGGAATTCTGTTTCTGCTCACCTCCCTTCTTAGACCCTGCAGTCACTTTCTACTCCCATGGGAACTGCCTGTTACACAGTCTGATGTTAGAAGATAGCTCTTCGTTAAAGAGACTATGAAATGATTCAGACGACACGAAGTTAAAGCATCGATCTTTATTTATAAAGTAAATTACAAAATAGATAAGGTAAACAGTTAATTTTAGCATCTGAAGGTGGCTTTCATTGAATACATAAACACATTGATAAACAAAATTTCTGATTTACAGTGTCTATCTGAGCAACAGAGCAATTATTACCTTGATTAGTTTAACCTTTGATAGGAGTGTTTTAAAAGATCAAAATCTCCCTACCTTGCAACATAAACATTTATTAAATAATTACTTGTCCTGTTAATTAACTGTTTAATAGCTTGAGTTAACTGCAAGCAGCTGCATTGCTTTTGGGCTTTATGAAGGCCAACAACAATTTGAATGGACACTTTCAATTATTTAATGACCAGAGACAGTTAAAGGAGCAACTTTGATTAATGCCCACATTTTGTGCTGGCTCTGAACATTCGTGAACAGAAGTGGAGGCAACTATGTAGATGTAAACGTGATAGATCTTACAAAAAGTACAGATACTTCTTTATTGCTGTCAGGAGAATAGCTACAAGAGGCCTGGAGAGGCAGCCAGCAGTGCAAGACTTCATAAAATTCTGGTTTTGGGGAAAGGAGAGGGGGAGACGTGCTCAGGACATGGCTGACTGCTGGCCGGGCAGGGTGTGTACATCCACGTAGAATATTTTCACGTAAGGTAATTTACAATGTCTGGTTGGGGCTGAACTCTTAAGCAGCTCATCATTATGCAAGAGTGTTTATCACTTAACCAGCTCTCATCATCCTCCAGATTAAGTTTTCCATCTTCTATCCTCATCTACCTAGGGCAGGATTAAAAAAAAACAAAACAAAACAAAACAAAGAAACAAAAGAAAAAAAAGCCAGAAAAAACCCCAAAACAAACATCCAACAAACCCCCCACAACATGCACACAACCATATCAGGTCAAACTGTTCCTTATTTAAAACATTTAGTATTAAAAAGCTGAACTTCTTTACTGGCTCAAAAAAGTGTAAAGATGTATGTGCACTCTTGCTATGGCTGGCATGTGGGCAGGAATACTAAAAGCAAACAACCCTCTAGCAGTAATTTTTAAATGCTACACTCCTTAGAACCAAACCAAACCAAAAACTCCGAAGTGAATTAGGTGTGTTGCAAATATTCTGAATTAATCTAAAAATACATTTAATTACAGTGTACAATGAGCTGCACACACAGTAACCATATTTAAGAAACAATGACACTTGCTTGACACACAGTATAGAAGAACCACTTCAAAGACCAGCTTCTTACCCTAGAGGGAGAAGGCAAGAGGCAGGAAAAGAACACAAGAGCTAAGGGCAAGCAGGAGATTAGCTGAGGATCAAGAGCTATTGAATTGGACTGATGTAGTGTGTAAAATTAAATAAAAAAACCCTGAAGTGTCAAATTTCTGCTGCATATAAAAAAACCACAGTAAAACCAACTATTGCAACCTTCACATTATATAGTGCAATCTCAGATGTCAATAGCAAGCTAGTATTGCCAAACAGAATAATAGATAAGATAAACAATTTTTTGTCAGGAACTACTAGTGTCAAAAGATTATTCCCTACAAAACTAGATTAAAATCCATCTTCCACCAGGTAAACACACACTTCAGCTCTATAATGAGTATATCCAGCAGCTATGATAATATCCAATGAACCAAGGCCAGCAACTCCCATGTAGCTTTAAAAAAACCCAAACCAACAAAACTCAAAAACCACAAAGGTCACATACGAGACACTGAAAAGCAAGTCCTCACTGGGAATATAATCTATTCACCAGTATTTGCCTCATCACACAGTTTTAAATATTTAAGGTCATCCACTGCTTGATTTCCACATCTAATTCTTTCTTAATCCACTTATTAAAATAATCTATTTTTCTTCTTCCCGTTAAACACATTACTTACAGTTCAATCAAGTTTAGACTATTCTGGCTGATTTTAGTATTTTGAAGAAGGGAAGCAGAGAGGAAAAAAAACCCCAAATCCTAACTAGGCGCTTGCTGCCAGCAGTTATTCAAGACCTAGCTGGATTTAAATTGCAGATGTAAGTTACTATTGAAGTTCAAACATTTAGGAAAAGTCATTTTCAGAATACCTTGAAAGTTAAAACTGCAGTTGATACTGCAAACACACTAGGGATCTCAAGGATAACTCACCATTATGAAGCAAGACTATTTCAATTTTTACTGAACTTACGCATTTTTAGATCCAAGTGCACAGATAATTAATTATTTATTAGATACTGTAGGCATATTGCTCTGAAAGCAGCTCCATAATCTACTGCATATACTAACTCATGCACTTTGAATCACCTTTTACTTGGTCATTCAGTACCATATGAAGGGCTTACAAGTGATACAGAAGTCTGGAAAAACTATGGTGGTTTTATGTCACATTTCTTTAAAAGACAATTCATTAATTAGTTATAAATTTGAGATGACCAAGCTTTTGCCTAGAAAAACGTCCAGCTGTTCCTGAACACTTACATTAACTGAACAATAACTGATTTTAGTTTATCTTTTCCATTACAAGAAAAAAAATAACAAAACCAAACAAAACAACAACAAAATTCAACAATGCATCCTGTCAAAATCCAAAGACAACCTTCTATTTTACTATTGTCCATAAGTGCTACAAGGAAAAATAAAGTTTGAATTGGGACAATGCTATGTAGTCCTTCACCTCTTCTCACATGGAAAGTCTTACAGGTTTAATAGGCTACGCATAAGAATACAGCTGTGACTTACCCACAAAATACATGGGCTTCATAGTCTTATGTCTGCAAAGTTCATGATCACAGGTACAGCTATTAAATAATGGATTCTAAATTAAAATAAAGGGGTACTGGCTTAGTGTTTCTCTTCTAGCTTTAAAATAATTATCTCTTCTATATGTCAAAAAACATGGTCAACAAATATAATCATGTGACAATATAAAACAATATAAAAAGTGTTACAAACAGAAAAGAGAAGAGTAAAAAGAGGGTTTTTTTATCCCTAGCATCTATGAATGGAATGATTTCAGTTCATTACCAAAAGCCAGTATTTCATTTCTTACTCTAATAGTTTAACAAATACAAATAGTTTCTAATCACTAGGTGTTTCAGTCTCTGCTGAACCTCTAATCAGTCTTCGTATTCCCCTCTTCCCGGCAGGACCTTTTGGTTTAGCAAAACTCTGTTTGTAAGCATGTTGTTTTGGATGTACTTCTTCATAAAGGAAGTCAGCAGTTAACTCATCACCATTATCTATTTCAATCTGGCAGAAAAAAACATCATATTCATATTAAAGTCAAAACCATTTAGAAACTTTGCTGACACTCAATACTATATTAAAACCATGTGTGCAATAATGTTCAAAGTTGAGCATGAAAAGTTCTCCAACTTGTGCCTAATGCCCTGAGAAATCCTGGATAGTTTTTCTGAGAATCCCCTATATTCTTACCAGTATTAAGCATGATTTAATTATTTTCCCGAAATGTAAGCACAACTGAACAGTACATATGCCAAGGAATTTTTTTTGTCCCAAGCTTTAGCACAGTGTACCTGTTAACATTAACTAGGAGAACACATTCCACGTGAAACTAGTGCTTATTTACTCATTTCAAGTATTTACACATTTCAAGAATCAAAATTGTTCACTGTAACATCCTTTAAACACTAACTGTATAAGCAATGTGCATACATATTGTTGTCTCTTGAGAAAGAGGGGGAGGAGTATAAACAAGCTTGTATTACTAGCTGGCTACTGCCACTCAGCAAGTATTCAAGTGTTTAGCAAGAAAAAGCTAAAATAAGTTTAATGATCAAAATTTTTAGTTTTAGTTTTAGTTTTCACAATCTAGATATATGAAAACGAATAGAAAGAAAATAATGTTCATTAGCCAAACTCCACTGTTTTAAATTGCAGGAATTTAGAATTCAGAGAAATGCTATGGCCTTGCTCTGATGAGCATTCAGTGCTTCGTGCCCTGCCAACCATAACACTGGACAGACTTGCCAGCCCCAGTTTTGCTGTTACAAGTACATGCTTCAGAAATTTCTGTCTACAGGAATTTTCAGAAGTCACATGGTGCATTTTTTTGTTGTAGAAAGGCAATTTCAGAAAAATAATTACATAGAAAAACACATAGCAAAAATCTACCTAATTCACGTCATGTCTGTAAAAATGGTTAGTATTAACTCTGCTATTTTTAACGTAAACAATCTCCACAGAAACTAAACTTCCACAAAAGTGTTAAAAAAGTAACCCTAGGCCACAAGGGGACCATTTCTGTGGTCTCTGCTCTGGAGGTGAGAAGCAACTTTTTGCATCACAGTAAAATCTATACTGTGTGAAAAGATTAGCCTACTTGTAAATCCTTGTTTGCCCCATCAAGGACTCCTAAGACAGCAGTTCTAATTTCCAGAACTACAGCTCGAAATTATTTTGAAAATCCCTACATAACTTTGGCTTTAAAGGAATTAAGTGTTTAACAACAGTAATGTGTTGTGGTCCAAAATATGACACAACTTTGACTAAGAAATCATGTTAATTCTATAAAGTACTTCAAAGCGCTCTCAAATACTTCCTTGATGCACAATGATATATTTGTTCAAGATAAAAGTGTAGAAATTATGAAACAGAGTAAAACTTCCATGACTTAACTTTGTACCTGTAGCTACATCAACAATTATTTCCTGTTCCGGACAAACTAAGTTACACAACACTTTTCATTCTTTAGACAAAGTGGTGACAGAGACAGTCACGGCTTTTCTTTAAGAAGGGAAGAGAGAGATGGAGAAAATACCCATAACACCCACTGCACTTACCTTTCTAACTATCTGCATCCACAACTGTGTTTCTACAATTTCTAACAGTGGACTTTTGCAACTAGAGTAGAGCATTCTTTCTCGTATACTACAGGTATACCCTGGCATAGAGTAGATGAAAACTGCAGGAAAAGGAAACAACACCACAAATCAGACTATAAATGCACTCCATCAAAAGCTGTATCATAAAATCATTTATAGCAGAGATGCAATGGAAATCAACTATGCAATCTGAAAGCCAAAAATGTAGTGCCATTCTGGAGCTTTTTTACTTCAGCAAGTGTTTCATTTCAAACAGGGGATAAGAGAACGGCTGGTATCTGTATGTTCTCACATTTATGGGTGTTCATAATCAAAAGGGATGGCTCACTACTTTCCAAACATAAGGGCTCTTCTTCACAAGTTCACAGTTTCACAACAAAATGACTCAGAAGTTTATGATCATGCTGACACATGTTTCTCTCTGCCTCACAATTCCTAAGGAATTTGAAACAAGCCAGTGAAGTTTCATATTGAGAAATTTTATCATACTTATGGATTCCAAATAGTCTCCTTCGTGTGTGTGCTTATACAGGAAAAAGTGGTAACGCGCAGCATCCTTTGGAACTCTTTTTGGCAAGTCCTTAAGTTCAGTATCAAGTGTGTTGGCCAAAATAATAGTTTCATTTTTCATATCAATTTGCTGTAAACAAAGCAAACATGAATGTAGTTAATACACAAAAAGCAAACCAGAGAACATGACAGGATGGAAAAATTATTAAAAAATAGTTAAAATATTTTATACTTGCCAGTTGCACATAATTGAGTTTCTTATTTTTCAATTTCTCCAGAGCCTGAATAGCATCTTTAGCAATGGGGAATGCTACTCCTTGCAGTGTTTGATGCTTGGTGTCTACACCAACATCCGCCTGTACCTGGAACACAGGTCAGCTGAGATGTTAACAGAAACCTCTGCAAGCATTCATTTAGTTTCAGACAATGACTGACAATGCGTTCCATACAGTTACACAGAGAGTTAGCAGTAGCTATTCCAAGAATAAACCGCCCAAGAAACCATCCCCATATACAAAAGATTTGCATTTTTGAATTTACAGGTCATGTTTGTTTGCTAGCCTGAAGAGTTTCATATCTCTGAAACAGCTCTGCTTAGCAGAGCAACCAAATCATCAGAGGGAAAACTGGTTCGACTGTCAGTGAAGAAGTTCTAAGTTAAAATCTGGTATAGGGACACAATAATCCAGGAAGAAAAATCTTGATTTTCATATGCTGCGTTATACTTTTGAACTGACAATATTTACTTGTAAACTTTGTTATAGCTTGAAAAATTTTAGATCAAAACAGAGACACGATTTCTAGGGAGTCAAAATTTTTGAAGGAAGAGAGAAATTATGAGACAAACTGATCTTCTCAAAAGAAAAAGTAAAGCTACTACTCTCCCTCCTGCTTCAACATACTCTCCCAAAAATTCTATACCAAAACCAAAGCAAACAAAACAAACAAACAAAATTTTAATTTCTTACTTCTAGAAGGTCTAACAAAAAGGGAAAAAAAAAATCTAGGACAAGCTAGACAATTGTTCATAACCTAGTTATATTAGTGTCAAATTATTTGAGAGAAAAGAACAGTTATTTTAAAGCCATTTTTCAAGAATTTATGTTTATCTTAATATTCATTCAGTTTCTCTTAAAATGAGCTCTGACCTCCAGTCTTCTTCAGTCTTAGTTTATTGTCTAAGCACTAGCTTTTGAATATATTCACTTCCTTTTATAGTTTCACAATTACATTTAATATTGGCTACTGCAAAAGTCAAAAAGGTATGCCAAATGGAAAGTGTGGACCTCAGATCTATCAACTAGAAGATGTGTAGCTTCATTAAAAAGAGATGCTAGTAAAATATGAAACAAACTGATAAAAAAATAAAAACAAACACTTGTGGCAACACTTAGTTATACTTCACATTTTAAAGAACAGCTTGTCGGCAACAAGGAAAGAAAAAGAAAGCAGGCAGAGAGCTTACTTTGCACGAAGATTGATAACTTTATGAACGAGGTCATAGAAAAAAATATTTTGCAAAATAAATATCTGCATAAAAGCCTGATTGACAAATGTAAAATAGGCATCACGAAAATAATAAACCATAATATAATACCATACTCTAGAAACCATATTAAAATACAGGTAGAAAACAAATACTCCGAACTTAAAAACAAGCCATGAAGTGTGGAGATAGACAAGGGAAGAGAGTAACCCAGCATAACTCCAGGTACAAGAAAATGAACAGAATTACCTAAATCACTTAAGATTATTTAAATTCACACCACTAAGATTTAGTTAGTAATGGCTGCTGAGTGCTGGATAAAATGGCAGATGAAATTTCCTGTCAATAAATGTAAATGTACGCAGGAGGAAAAAAACCCTCTTCTTGGTTTGTATGGTGATGGGGTTGAGCTAGCTAGTACCATTCTGGGGCAAGACCTTGCAGGTCATTCTGACTAAGTCTGAAAATAACCCCAAGCAAAACAAAAAACCCCCGAACACTCCCCACCCACAAATGAAATGTTATAAATTGTTAGAAAAAAGAGTAGAGAACAGAACACATTATTACGCACTGTAGATATCAGTAACATGCCTGCATCTTGAATACCACATGCAGATCTGGCTTCCCCATCCCTCCATTTCATAAATTATATAGCAGAACTGGAAAAACTGCAGAGAAAAGCAAAAGGATCAGAAGTATGGAGTGCCTTGTTTAGGAGGAAGAACTACCCAGATTAGGACTCTTTGGCCTGGAAGAGATAACTGATAAGGAATACAACAGAGGTCCATGGATAGAGAATCATGGGACAGTTGGGGTTAGAAGGGTTCTCTAAAGGTGATCTAGTCCAACTCCCCCCTGCAGTAAGCAGGGACATCTTCAAATAGATCAGGTTGCTCAGAGCCCCATCCAACCTGATCTTGAATGTTTCCAGGGATGGGGCATCCACCATCTCTCTCGGCAACCTCTTCCAGCACTTCATCACACTCACCATAAAACAAATTCTTGCTCATATCTAATCTGAACCTACCCTGTTTTAGTTTAAAACCACTCCCCCTTGTTCTATTGCAACAGGCCCTGCTAAAAAATCTGTCCCCACATTTTTTATAAGCCCCCTTTAAGTACTAAAAGGCCACTAAGATTTCCCTGAAGCCTTCTCTGCTCCAGGCTGAACAACCCCAACTCTCTCAGCCTTTTCTCACAGGGAATATGTTCCAGCCCTATGATCATTTTTGTGGCCGTCTTCTGGACCTGCTCTAACAGGTCCATGTCTTTCCTGTGCTGGAGTACCCCAGAGCTGGATGCAGTGTTCCAGGTGGGATCTCACCAGAGCAGAGCAGAGGGAGAGAATCACCTCTCTTTACCTGCTGGCCACACTGCTTTTGATGCAGCCCAGGATATGGCTGGCATTCTGGGATACAGAGGGCTTTATTTAAGGGGAGGGGGAAACTGAGGATTGACTTAACCACTCTTCTTTGCCTTCACCATGCTATCTGTAGGGGCATCAGAATAAACTAGAGATTTTAGAGAGCAGTCAGTGGTTCTTGAGATAGTATTTTGTCAAGCTGTGGAATATGCTGCCACAGGACCTGTGGCCAACAAAACCTTTCTGTGGATTTATAGAAATGACAAGGCTAGATGATGGATGAAAAACCCATTAAGAAGAGTTATATAGTAAGATCTTCCTTCTTTTGTGCAGGAAGATCCCTACCTGCAAATGTTGAGGCAACAGAAGAGCACTCAGGGTCATTAAGGCCTTCTTGCCCTGCTCCTACAACCTTCCTAGATTTCTGCTGTTGTTCTCCCAAGGACTGACAACAGACTAGGTGATCCTTTGATCTGGCCCAGTAAAATATTTCTTAGGGTAATTATGACAGAATATACATATGGAAAACTTTTAAAAATCAGAAAGCTTTTCATTTTCTAAGTCTAATTACAGGCTTTGTAACGGTGGAAACAATGAAGAGAAAAATGACGTAAGTTAATGTATTGTGAGATGTTTCAAACAAAGCCAAAATGGCAGCAATATACAATTTATGTGTCTCTGAAAAGCACAGGTATTCCTGCTGAAATTTCATAACACATAAAGACAGTCTGCATGAATCAGCTGCTAAACACATTGTATGTAGTACATACACTAAAACCAGAAGTGATCACTAATCCCACAGAAGTTTTACATTCATTATTGGTTTTTTTTTAAAGCTGATGAAGTAAAATGCAGTATTTAATGACGGTGAATGTATTTCTGCATTGAATTGTTAAAATCAGGCATGAAAATTAACAAAAGACACCACTGGGGAAAAAAAAGTCAATAAACAACAAAGTTGCAGCAAAAGCACAGTAGAGTGAAAACATAAGTGAAGATACACAGCTGTATCTAACACAGTGGCTGCCTGGTGTCCAGCTGCAGAAATAAATCATACTTCAAACACACGTACCACAGCTCTAATATACAAGTCTAAAGAACAAATAAGTTCAGCACATGACCTATTTTAATATACATCTGACACAAACAGTGTTCAAGTGACGGAAAAAGGCAACAAAAAGGATCCTCTGAAACTTTTCAGTCACTAGCTGGCTGGCAATCATCAATTTTTTTTGTTAAAGGCATTTGTTAGATTTTTCTAAAAAGTGTTTGTAGCATAAGCAAATCAGTCTCTTAAAGAGATTAGCTATTTGGTTTGGATTTCTGTTTTATTTTTATTGGAATCCTCTTCGCTTCCTCTCAGTCTTAAAGACAATTGCACAGGTACTGGAAACTATGTACCTTTCCTCTAAGAATAAGGCTGCTGAAATATTCCTGGCCATCATTCACAGCAATAACTGCTATTCTGTGTTTTCTCTACAATTTCTGCCACCATGGGAAATGCATGGAGGCAATGACGTTTGGACAATGACTGAGGTTGGAAGGTCACTTTGTCCAATCACACTGTTCAATCAGGGCCACCTAGAGCCAGCTGCTCAGTTCTTTGTCCAAACAACTTTTGAATATCTCCAGGATGGAGACTCTGTAACCTCCCTGGGCAACCCATGCCAGTGCCTGGTCACCATTCAAAGAGAAGGGCATCCAGGGCTACTAAAAGATGAAGTTGCAACAATGAAGCTCTGCAGTTGCCAGGCCTCTGATTCGGAAACCGGGCCCTTCAAACACAGTGAGATCATTCACACCACCTCAACTCCAGCCATCACCATCCTGCAGTTTCCACCCATTGAGAAGTACATTTATATACTCATCCACTCACACTTTCTGAAACTTTCCATTTTCTGTTCTGCTTTTTCTTACCCTACAATACATTTGGAACTCTGCACCATTTCCCACACATGCTTGAAGACATTTTAGGTACCTCGTTAATCTTAATTTGTCGAAGTTCCTCTTCTGCTGCAGTCAAAGGTGCAGGGGAGGATTGTGATATCAAATATTTTTTATATCCAGTCAGTGAAACATCATCCTGAAAGCACAATATCAATATTTATCAGGTTTTTTTTTTTAACTAGAACTTTTCTTCAGAGATTTTCTATGGAGCACTGCAAAAAGTAGTTGTCTTCCATAGAGTTATGGTCATTTTATTTGAATATTCCAATATTCCATTATGTCTTGTTTCAGAAGCCCAGAGGTATCAAGGTTAATACATGTGAATTAGAAGGTGGGACCATAATAGGATTCCACCAGAATAACAGAGATGGTTGCAACTAAACCATCCTTAGGTTTAACAAAATAAGGACAAAGTAACCCGCTGCATGTTGATGATCAAGATCCTGAGAGAGATTAGCAACTTGAACACCATGAAGAAGCTGTGATTTTCACATGGATGAACATTAAAGGCCAGCTACAATTAAGAAGTTTATAAAGACACTGAAACCAACAATTTAGAGATATATAAGCTGTAACATAATGAGCCTGGGAAAAGTGAGTTATATCAATGCCATCGTCCATGTGCCCCAGGCCCGTTCTGAAATAACAGTAAGACAGATGTAATGCTC
Source organism: Mohoua ochrocephala (assembly GCA_013398855.1). Taxonomy (NCBI): domain Eukaryota; kingdom Metazoa; phylum Chordata; class Aves; order Passeriformes; family Acanthizidae; genus Mohoua; species Mohoua ochrocephala. The sequence continues at coordinate 129,201 of VZTA01017431.1, forward strand.
CTTCCTTAAAACTGAGCCAGAAGCTCAGACTTGTAGGACTAGACACAAATTCCATGTATTACACAGACTGCTAATGGTTTGGTGCAAGCGGCGGCAGGAGATTGGCTGATGGAACAGACAAGAAAAAAATAACAGGACCTCTACCAGTAAACCCTCTTAGCAACTCAGTTATCTACTTCCCTAGAGTACAGCCTCTCCAGAGAAGTTTGTTTACATGTTGTAAGGATAATGAAACCTCCATGACAGGTTAATGCTGAATATAATAAATTATTTACTCAGTAAGCAACAGAATTATTAGCCTCATGTCCACCACAACAGCCCATTTCTCTTTCACAGCTTTTTTCCCCACTACAATATCCTCTATTCTTCCCAAAACCTCCGACTCTTTCCATTCCTTCAGCATCAGCTGCCTGTGTCAATAGTAGCAGTGCTTCGGTTCAGATTTGTTCAGATGAACTGATTAACAGGTCAAAGAGAAAATAACTGCTGCCATCTTTGCTGAAAGAGGAACAGAGGAATTTATAATATGAGCCTCTAAGTAATCATCAGTTTTCATGAAAGTTATAGGAATTCTTTATCTCTGAGAAGTCTAATTTGTATTTCTTTTAAAACCGGCGACAGATTAAAGACTGATGTCTGCCTGACAAACAGGCAGGCATCGCAACCAAGTAAGATTTATCTCCCACAGAAACTAAGGTAGCAAAATAGTCCTGTATTTCCCTTACAGCCTTTTCAACACCCCTTAGACACCTGCTAGATTTCATACATGCACCTTCCAATTATCTTATCATAAGTGACCAACCATTAAAATTTTCTTTGAACAAATCAGTAGCTACAAAAATTCTGTTTCCCTAAGTTAAGAAGTTGACAGCAATGCACATGAGTTATATTTTATGGTCAAATTCTAAAGAACTGATAACTTCATATCCTCAGCTCAAGAGAAAAACATTTGTTTTCAGGTGTTAATGGCTTACAGATCACTGTTCTAGCCCATTTCTGATACAGAGCCATACATCCAAAATGGTTTGTGTATACCATTGGCCTGGAAATTAATGTTGCAACTTTTAGAGGACTTATGCTCATGCAGTGAGATTAACAGTCATGCCTATTATTCTTAGGTTATTTAGTTTTCATAACCATTCAAAGCAAGGACTTCTAAGACTGAAGATGTCAACTAAATTTAGTAACTTGTTCAAATGAGCTTAAATACACTTTGATACTGGAATAATACACATAGCTTTTAACTCTTTTCTTTAATCCAAAAAGACCATAAACCATCTACATTCATATCAATAACATCAGCAACTTTATTTAGCATTTAAAGTCAGTGTCCTGACGTTAAAAAGAAACACATACCTGTACCGTTCCAAATACTTCATCTTTAATATGGCCACCTCCAAATTCTTTCTTAAGCGTTGCTCGGGTTGCTGCATACAACATTTTCTGACGAACCTAGCACATAATAAACCAGTGGTTTTTGGTTTGCTTCTTTTTTAAAATTTTGCTGTACACAGAGAATCTAGCGTGTTGGTGTACCAAATCTATTAACAAACATCTTTCTTGAACAAGTATTTTAAGTGTTGAAACTGCACTATAAACCTGTAGAGCTCTGGATCATGATACATACTCATGCTATTAAACTCACAAGGTCATGATACTATGTATTATTATGGAAGTAATTGCAAAACTGAATTGCAGCCTTAGTTGGAGGATGAGCTTTTTTTCAAATAGGAAAAAAAAATCAACATAATCTTTACTAATTTTAAATGGGAAAAAAACACAGTTGTTTGAATCTTTTGTCATCTAGTCTGTGTACTAATGGATACAACAGATAGCAAAAGAACAGACTGGAAATAACTCATTATTACTTTTGATTTGAGAGTAACTCCAGATAGTTATGATTCAACGACAGAGTGGAAAAAAAAAGGTTTGCTCCCTATTAACTTGTGTCTAACATAGTCACTTACTCCTCTCTCAGCAGTCCCACCTTCCCACCTTATTTCACCATCATGCTATCCTCTCCACAATACTTCACCTTTTCCACATAATCATATCTATGCACTTCAACTTTTGGTGTCTTATTATTTCCTAACTGCTAGTGAAAACAGTAGGAATATCGGAACAGCTTTGCTTCCTGACTTCCCTTATCTCACATTCCCAGAACCTGTACACAGTATCCAAGTGTCTCCTAGAAATCCTTAACTCTAACCTCAGTTCTCTCCCATGCTCTCAAACCACTAAGAAGCAGTGTATTCTGTGGCACACCACATATCCACAAGTGCCAGCTGGGCAGCCAGCAAGCCAAACAGAATAAACAGCTTGAGCCCACACCATAATCCTTCTCGATATGAGCACCCATTAAGATTCCTGTCCTATACCCTTCCATGAATTTTTATCAGGTGCTGACAGTAAGACAGACAAACAAGGCAGAAAAACTGTATTGTGTCCACCGGTCAGGCTAAAAGAACATTGGATCAGCTGTACTCCATCTAGACCGACTGATTTGCTCTTCAATCGCCTTAAAGAAACATTTTCCTACTTTTCTTCTGGGAATGTAGGGGGAGGTTGGGGAATGCTTCATTCCTCAAATCCTTTTCCTTCATATCTTGGATTCAGATCAAATGGTACTGTTGAAAAATCGTTAACAATACGAAGCCTCTGATGACTGTTACTTACAGGAGAGTGATCAGGTGACCATGCAATGAAGATCCACTCATATCCTTGAGCATTCTGAGAATCTAGTCTGTATAGTATATAACATGGTTGCTTGTCTTCAAGAAGGGGAAGGACAAAGGAATCATAATCCTTTTCCCATGATCCAACTGGCCGTCTAGAGGATCCCACAACAAGCTGCTCTATAACCAATAACCAAAGCTACAGGTTAACAACAATGCAGTTAATACTGTCTGTCAAAATTAATAATTACAATAAGAAGTCAATTGGACATTTAATCCTTCATAATTATGCCCAGAAGAATGGAAGACAAGAACAGTAAGTGTAAAAGTGGGTGAATTACTATAAAAGCTGTGTGTGTTCAAACCCTAACTTACTTTAACCCAAATACTGATAGTTGAGAAGTAATGTGCTGGTTGTCATCAAGTTCTTTGATCTGAAGTGATACTACTGATGTTAGTTTTTTTAGCATAACATACCCAGAAGGGAAATAAGAACTGTCTTCTACCAGTTAGTTTATTTTTTAATTTGGAATACTTAGGTATAAATAAGACAAGAGTAAGCTTTCAAATTTTAGAATTATAATTACAGACGCTCTTGCTATAACATATTAGTGTTTGTACTCATTGTAAGGAGTCAATAACCCAGTTATACAGTGAAAAGAGTTTGCAATGAATATGCTCGCACTAATCACTAACTTGACTATGCAAGTAGATAAACCTCTTTCTAATACAGCTTCACAGCTATGGTCTCTTTAAATGACTGAAGTTGTTTATTATGTATAATTGGCTTAAGTCTGTATAGAATACTTCAATGGTATTTAATTATGTGAACAGCTGTAGCAACAAGATTTTTCCTCTTATTTATACATGGCATCTCAGCTTCCAAAGGAAAGTATTAGTACACTGTCTTACAAAACATCAGCTTCCCAAGAAATACTAGCACCCACAAGTGGAAGAGAAATACCTTGTTTGAATGGAGCCCTGTAACAGTTTGAAGACCATCACAGCAACTAGTATACAAATCACCTTTTGAGAGTCTAGGGCTTAACTTACAAAACTTCAGACAACAGTACAGCAGCACACAAATGTCTCTACAGCAAAACTTCAAGCAAAGCACTCCACCACAGTAACTCACAGAACATGAACAGCTCAGGGCAAGGCTGTTTGGCCCTTCTTTGAGTTAGATGCAAAGTACCTAAAGTGCCTGAAGTTGTAAACCAAGAGTAATGAGAATGTACTTGCCAATTGTGAACTCTAGGTGGATTTATACCCCCTCAGATTTAGGATACAGCCAGAGGAACTTTATGCCCAGCAGCAAATCTCTTCTCTTATTAACTCAGATTAGCAAAACTCGATTTGAATCTTATCTGTTCGCTATTATCTGTTACTGAAAGCTCCTGACAACAGATGAGGCAACTGCCTTTCTTCCAGTATTCTGGAAGTGTTGTGGGAGTTTTACAGGTTTCTTTTTGAACTGCAGAAAATAGTACCAAAGACTGGATTCTGCTTCTTATAGAGATGAAATGCATATATCTATCTATATATGTGTGTATACACATGTATACATACATACGAAAATGAAAAAATAAGGAAAGTCTCCCATTTGTATCTTATTTCTAGGCTTCATGTCATATTATAAAGTAGCAGATACACAAAAGCATATTGTTTTGCCTTGCTTAAATGGAAAAAAAACCCCAAAACAATGGTATGTCAGCATTTATCTTGTACTACTGAGACTATCACAAAGTCCTGCCTGTAATCTTACTACTGCCACTGCCTTAAAGAAAGCTATATTAAAGTATCAGAAGACTTCCTAAGAAAAGCAAACACAAAGGAGGTAACAGCAGGTTATTTACCTAACAATAAAAGCGTGTTTGTGTGTGTAGGTACATGTACCTTTCTCCAGCTAAGAGATTCTTAGTGTACTGTAAATGAAGTCTAGAACAAACTACTTCAAAGTGGACAATTGACATACTTGAAAAGATGGACTAAACCAGGAAATCTCTTATACAACCAACCAACAGTGCTGTTAAAGAAAATAAAAGTAATTACGTATTCTATCTTTCAATATTTGCAGCCTATATTCCTGGCCAAGAAGCTCAAAGATCAAACCCAAGTTCTGACAGAAATTAAGTAATTTTCTATTTATACATATATGTTGACATTTAAGAAACACTTTTAACTTTGAAAATTTAAATAAAATTACAGATTTATAAATATATATTCTATGTAGCCAAATTACTATTTAAAAGTCTGCCTTAGCAGGATTTTCTACATGCAGTACTTTTATAATGATATATCCTGGTAAAAAAGGCAGATAAAATTTACAGTTCTACATCTAAGGTGACTAGTTGTTGTGTAAGACTAGCTCTCTGTCTAATGAAAGTAACCAGTGTCCAAACACTACACAGGTGTGGAAATTTTCATTCCCTCTACTTTTTCTGTAGTAAGAGATAAGAATAAGCTTATTTATGTTATACATATGAAATATGCAGCAGTCCTTAGTAAAATATGAAATTACATTTGGGAGAAAAAAATCAAATGCAAAAATACAGTAGCATTGTGGTGAAAAAGCTTAGGATCACCAAAATTTAAATTTTACCTTCTGTATAAGAAAAACCTTAGTAACATTAAGTTTGGCAGAGTTCTGTTTTTTAAACAACTGTACATGTAGGTCATTAAAGCAACTAGGAAAATATCTAAAAGAACCAGAAAAAAAGAATAAAATTTGACTAACCATTGTCAATGACTATTTTTAAAAGCCTGTATTGTCCATTTCTGGCTCCAACAAAGATGTCTTTAACACTTCCACTAGCTGAAAAAGAGAAAATAAAAGTAATCAAATTAACACATTTCACTTCCCTAGGACAAAGAATATTCATGAGGGTAAGAACAACACTGGAAAAATGTACAACTGGCCCTTTGCTACAAAGTTGGACTGAAAAACTAACACAGGAGTGATGCTCCTGCTATGCTGCACACTGTTCCAGCCACCAGCATGCCACGCAAGGATGAAAGGCAACATTACAAAACAGCCCTGCTTTCTAGCATACCAAATGATTTTCAACATTGTGAAAATTAAAGGTGATGTCATATCATCAATCTCAGGTTTCAGAGTTAACACAGCAACACAATAAAAATATGACGCATCTCAAATTACAACAGCTTCACGAAGTCTGCAGGCTTAGTACAAACTTTCAGACAGAAACTTTACCCCTGCCAGGAAAATGTCAGAGCTTGCCCGGCAAAAGTGATGGTCTTCCCTGAGAAAGTCTCTCTGCAGAGCACCAGTGAAAGCTGCCACTCATTGCTCACCTTTCATACCACCTTATCTCCTCCTATGGTTGATGACATTGTTTAAGCCCCAATCTACTGTAACAGGATGGTTTTATAGTGAATTTACAAAGTAACTAAAATATTTTTACATGTTTCTAAATCACATTGACACTATACCACCAACATGGCAGACTCACTTCCCTAAGCACACTGAAGAGCTGTGCTTGATTCGCGTGAAGACCATTCTTACCTCAACTGCTCTGCTAAATAATCTGAGTGTAAATCAGTTTAATTGTACCAGAGACAGAGGGTTGTAAGGATTTATTGAAAAACATTTTTTGCAAGCTGGTCCTTTAAGTAATCCCATAGCATAGAGCATAGCACCAGCAAAACAAACATCAAACCAGGAAACAAATAAAATGGATTGTTTACAGTCAGGTTGAGGCCAAGTGAACAGATGGTATCCAGCAACATTACTGCCCATACTCAAAACATTTTATATTTATGTTCATCCAAGTGGTGCCAGGCCCATCCTGAGAGTCCAAAATGGCATGTTAAAAGAACATGTTAAACAAACTGAACTGCACTGGGTCACCAGTTCAATCCCACTTTCATCCCAGTTGTCATCTTCCCACTAACCAGTGCAGACCCTCACAGTAATTTGCTGCCAGGTTTTCTAATCATCTCTGCTGGTCCTCACCATTCCATTGAGCAACCAAACATCGCGCCATTTTCTAGACCTTTTGTTCCTCCAGAACATTCTTTGTCCTCTTCTTGTCTATTATCCTTTTGTTCCTTATTCTCTCATTTCAACCCTACACACCAAAACAAGACCTGAATACAGCAGTCCCTACACCAATTCCAGAACTGTGACAGGTCCTGAAAAAATATTTTGAGGCACTTGTGAAACCAGCTCACTACCAAGTGATCTAAGGGCTTTTTCCCTCATAAAGGTTTTTAAATTCACAACAGTAATATTATTTCTGTTTAAACTTTCTGCATAGCAGAGGGCCACAGAATCAAAATTTGGGCTTATTTCATAAATATTTTACAGGGAATATTATTTTTTAATTATTTAGAAGACTGTAGACCCATTCAACTGTATTTTCCCCCAGTTAATGCGTTCTGTGACTTCCTACGGTATTTATCTGCACCGGCCTGTTTAAAAAGTCCAGTCCTTTTAGCAACTGCCTGGTACGTATCACTGTGCCCATGACTTCATTTCTGTTTCCAGAAAAAAGCAGCCCATGCTGCCAAATCTTGTAATTGTTTATGAGTGACAGTAGCCTGTTTGTAGCTAAAGCCAGCAATGGCACAAGCAGAGCTATTCCTCTTCCAAATTGCAGAAGCTGATGCTTTGCTACAAACAGGACTCCTGATTAGTGCCTGCTGAGGCAGGTTCCCGAAGGAAAGCTGCCCAGTTTGTTCTCTACAGCTCTCCTCAGAGGACAAATGATTCTCAGACCCGAAGGAGAGTAGCAGAAGAGGCTTAGCCACTCTTTTTGCTTACAATAAGCAACAGAGTATGCTTCTGCTCCTCCCTCCAGCATCGCCAGGAGAACAAGGGATTAAGAGTTACGAACTAACAGGTTTCCCCAGACTGGAAAAAAAAAAGCTATTCCAGGTGCACCTCTAGTCTGAGACCGGTTGAAGAACTTAAAACAAGAAGCTGCAAAAAAGACCAAAGATTGGCATGCAAAGGAAGGAAAAGAAGAGAGGGAAAAGGGTGCAGAGCACACGCAGCCAATGGACAAAAAAGGGCATAGAAGAGCAGCTAAGGGTTGTAGTGGCCGGGACAAAAGTCACCTTCAACAATAAATACCGGAGCGCAGGCAAAGTACATGGTACTAGTCACCGAATACGCAGATTGCAGAAATCCAGACAGTAAAACCCGACCCCTTCATAATCCTGCTATATAATCCCTGCTTAGCAATTCTGTGATTCAGAGGAGCCCGCTAATACTGCGAAACAATACGCTGTCTTCTTCTAATTGCTCCTCGCGCCCTCCGAAGCTTGGAAACACGGGGAAAAGAGGTTCCCACACACTTTTCCCTTCTGTGGCCTCCAGTGATGGGCTTTATAGTGGACTTTCCTACGTCAGGGCTGCTGCTTCTCCCCAGGGCTCTCGCTTCAAGGGACCCGGCAGCGACCCTCGGCATTTCCCGTGCTGTTCAACCCATCCCAAACTCGCTGCGGCGACCCCGAGCAGGCGACAGCCCCGGCTCGACGCTCACTCCGCCGCCGCAGGAAAACCTGCACTGGGGGAGCTACCTGAGCCCAGGCGGGGCCCCCCGCC
>VZTA01017431.1:138088-151811 GCA_013398855.1 Mohoua ochrocephala
TGCGGGCAGCGGCCGCCCCTGCCCGGGCACCGCCCTGCCTCGGCACCGCCCTGCCCCGCGCCCGCTCCCCCTGCGCCTCCTCTCGGGGCTTCAGAACGGGAACGGGGCGCAGCTCTCTGCTCCCCCTTCCCTTTGCCCTCCCTCTCCTCGCCTTTCCGTCGCCCCCTTCACCTGCTGTCCCAGAGCCTGCAGCGCGACCCGCCGCGGGCATCGCCGGCGCAAAGCCTGCGGTCACCCTGTCTGGCAGGAAGGGACGTGTGCCCCCCGGACCGGGCTGCTTGTTAACCGAAGTACTGAGAAACAACTGAGGTGAATTTAGTTGATCTGCACAAGTCCGTGGTGGAGACCTGTAGCTCTTGCTTGTGGCAGCACATCAGGTGTGTGTGTGACAGCAAGCTGCATGCATATACTCTAAATTTCGCATTAAACAGTCCTTGACAAAGAACCCACAAGTCAGGGAACAGAGCCCAGACCCAGGGCTCGCTCAGTTCAGGCCCTTGCCCCTGACAAGGCAGTCTTTCTGTGTTAATTTTGTGGTATTTGGTACATGGTGGCACTGCATCAACAGAAACAGTGAAGATTTCCTCTCTTTCAGTGTGGATCTGGTGGTTGAGCTACTCGTCTGTCTCAGCAGGGCATGGATCCAGGCTTAGAAAGGATGCATCTGCTTCTCAGGGCTCTATCCGCACAGCCAAAGGCTTCTTTATGCCTTTTCAACCTGTGTTGGTACAGTTTCCCTCAGCTTTTTCTTTCAAAGTTTCCAGTGAAGAAGAGTCCTGTGTCATGAATTTAAGCATGCTCTAAAAGTAGGTTTGCTTTTGCCAGCACTTTTGCAGGCTCATCTATTGGTTGAGAAGCACCATCCTCTTAACAACAAAAAGATGGGTGCTATATCTTCTCTAAAAATCACTTCATTGTCATGTAATTAGCATTTTTAATCAGTGCTGTGGTCTGGATTAAGACTCCATACGCAAAATGTGTGTGCTGTGGGTACTGATGCTGATGATTCCTTCAGGTTCATGGGAGCTGGTAGGTTTTATGGGGTGCTATTCAACTAGGGAACACAAGAAGTGCTATAACAGGGCATATCAAATATCCAACCCAATGGACCAGGCAAGAATTGAAGAGTAAGGCAAGCGCATGGGAATCCTTCCCTGGTTCACCTTCCCAGCCTGCCGAGTGCTGCAGCCCAGGAATTTCTGAAGTCAGCTATGTTGATACATGTGGGTGCCTGTGCTTTGTCAGATCCCCAGTTTAAAGAACATGTGGGATTTAGTGTCCTATTTGGGAAATGTGAAACAGCACTGCAACTGTTATGCGAACTGTTCTGTATAATGCTAATCCAGCAAATACAAAGTCACTCTGGAGACATGTCATCAGCTAATGAGCTGGGACTAACAGTAGTTGGGGAAACAGAGAGGCTGCAGTTTTTCTTTCTTCTAGCAAGGAAGCTGAAAGAAACAGGGAAAAGAGTTCATGTGAAACCAGGAAATATGAGACAGGTAGTGCCTACCAGGTACTCGGAAGTCAGCTCTTGTTCCTCTACTGTAAGCCTCCAGGAGCACCAGGATTTAAAAAAAAAAAAAAAAAAAGAAAAAAAGGCAAGAAACTCTTGGAGGAGAGCTTTTTCAAGCAGAAAGGAGTACCAGAGATCCAACCAGAGTGGCAAATAAAAATGTGGTTCTATCACAATTACTTTAAATTATTTGAGCCCAAGCTTGCCCCAGGTTCTAAATTCTTGGGTTTTCCCTGTTTCGGTGTTAGTGCTTGGAAAGGATGAAGTTGCCTGAAAATTTATGAGGGAAAAAGAAGTTTTCCTTGATAGGCAGATGTCCTGAAAACACCAATCAGTCCCTTGCTCCAGTTAGTCATGTGTCCCCAGGACCACTACTATTGTTACAATGTGGTAACAAGGATGCATGGCTAAGACCGTGGAACTGTTTTTTTCAGTGGCAGTTCATGCCTAGACTGGAAGTATCAGAGTGGTATAACAACTGTCACTGTATTCAGATCATCTTATTTGTCTGTCTGAGGTCGTATCTCTTCAATTCACACCAATCTGAGGGCTCTAAAGTGCAGGAATGTGATCTTAACATCAGTTTTATATGAAACAAGACCCATACACATTGGCATTTTGTAGCACCTTTTTGGCAAAAAGACAAACTGAAAGTCAAACATATTTTCTTTAAAATCTCAATATCACAAATATTTTCCTATATTGCAGTGATTGATGTGTGACAAAGAGACGTTGCATGGAAACTTACACAAGCCAGTAGGGATTTTATATCTAATGAAGATTCGTAAAGTTCTGAATTTTAGTGTTCTTCAGATTCTTACTAAACTGCTTTAAATCATTGAACTCCTATCCAAATCATAAAGAGTGTCTGGACAAAAATAGGGATGTTTATATGTTAGCCTACGCACTAAGTAACTTTTCTTCTTTTTATTGGTAATAATTTCTTCCTCGTAGTTGAATTGTTTTTTTACAGTAGATTTTGTATCTAATTAAGGCTGTGACTGCTTTGGTAGAGACAGCATATTGCAGTTTCCTAAATTATAATAAGGTTTCTTTAATTGAATAATAAATGACATTTTTAAAAAGGAAATACTTCTAATAGATTTTGGTGCAATATTTTTTTGTGTGACTTCTGGGTCTTGTTTTCAGCGTCTTTAATGCCTTTTCCTATACATTTACTTCTTCATTGATTTAACAATGTTGTATTTAAATACTTATGCTAGTTTATTAAATGCTGTGGTTATAAGCTCTGTGGAATCATTAGTTCACGCTGTTCATAGTTGTGTAATGGGGTGCAATCATTTTCTCCTGTTGTGATGTTGCTGGGAAGGCCTGTCCCAGGTTTGACTATAATTGTCCACCTGACAATGGAAATGCATGTACTTTTTTACATACAGTTTCTATTACTGCATTTTGTACCTATCTTGAGGTGACACTTAAAACACTAAACACATTTCCAGCAATGGAAGTGTAAAACCCTTTCTTTTAACTGGGCAGTATTATAATTTCAGTTTCTTGCTGCAGAGCTCCATTGCCTGTAGATGTCTATCCTGATGCTCTTCAAAAGTTCAGTTTAGATTATGCTTTTCCCCCTTCAGCATGGCCTTTAAAACTAACCATATTTCAAGATAATTAAAGCATGAGAGAGTCCATCAGCAAGATGAAATTTCTTCTATATAGAATAAAAATACAATATCAACTACTTCCTTCAGAAATACGTGAAAACTTAATTTCTTCAACTCTGCTCCTAGTTATCTCCATTCCAACGCACTCATAGGTAGCTAAACAGGGAAATCAGAAGTCACATCACTCCTAGAGTTAGATTTGCTTTTAACTTTGAGAATAATGTGAAAGGCGTTCCTAGCAAATAGACTTTGGTTTTTGATCATGCCAATGTTGCCTATTTTTAAGTCTCAGTATATGTAGTTCTAATCAACCAACGCTCTATGTTCAAATCAAATACAAAGATATTTCTTCACGATGAACAGAGCTTACAGACAGTCTACTATTAAAATTATTGCTATAAGAACTCATTGCTCTCTCGCCATTACAGCAAGTGGTTTTCAGTAGAGTGTGGACAGCTCTCAGTTCATGTTCATCAGTGAGCCTTTATAGCAGTAAGAATATATCTCTTCATCTCTTTATGCTCTGAGGCATTTCTGTTCATTTCTTGTAAATGAGCAAATAAACCATCTAACTCCTTTCTCTCTCCCTTCTCTTAATATCCATAATCTGAGGGGCTTTTCTTTCTGGCTCCTTGAACAGCTGACACAGTAGGCGATTTCTGTGGGTGGCCAGGAACGTGCTAGATAGACAACTATTTTAAATTGAATTGCAATATAGTAAATAGCCAAGATTGGGGTATTGGGGTTTTCCCAGCCACTGCCATAAATGAAAACAGATTTGCAGCAATAGGTTTTGCTATCCTAAAGGTTGCAGACAATTGAATTTTTTCACGTTTTGTCATGCTTTGATAACAAGATGCAAATGTCCTGTGAAGTAAACTTTTAGAAGCATAATTGGTGGGATTTCCTGTCTTTCTTATCACCTTATCTTCTGTTAAGGACTTCCAGACTATTAAGGAGTTGATTCTATTTTTCTTTTTTTTCTTTTTTCTNTTTTTTTGATATCTGTGTCCATTTCTAGTCCTTATGCTGCTCTGGTAAATCTGTAGATAGACACTAAACATGACATATCTGCATTCTCTATGCACAGTATAATGGACAGTATCATGACCAAATTGTTTCCTGCTGTCAGTGATTTTTAAATTATGAAATTTCTCAAATGTTGTTAGTTCTTTCATATACCTTCCCTAGTAGTAGTGATTAACTAACATATAAATACCACTGCAAAATCACTGTGCAAAATGACTTGTGATCCAGTCATCTTGTTTGCCACTCTTCAGATTTTCTGTTCTGTCTCCATGGGGTGTTATTTGAATGCGTTTCTGAAGTGCATTAAACAGTAAGACTGGTATCTCTGTGGTTCTCTATTCCGTCTTTTTTCTCCAGTAGGAAAGTTTGTTTTCGTTACTTAAAACCTAAGTTCACTAAAACTTTGTTAGTTATTGATGACATGTTCCAAGAAGTTTCCTAATGTGTAAAGCACACGACAGCTTTTTAGGAATCTTCTTACATGGTGTTCAAAGCGATTCTTGGGTCAGAAAAAAAACCAAACAAACCTTTGTGAAAGACCTGGGTAGCTCTCTCAGGCCTTTGGAAGAGATTTGTAAGTCACAATTTAAACTTTAGGCTGTAAGGACCAAGCTAGTGAATTTGTGTCTTCTTCCTAGACCATCGTATGCCTGACCATAAATACCAAGATTTTAAATTTGACTGGAATCTAGAAGACTGCACAGAAAATTCGAGAGGGACATAATGTAGGCCAGGAGGGCTAGTGGCTAGAGACACACAAATTATTTGTAGCAAGGTGTATTACATCGCTGCAGCTCCAATCAAAGATGATATGACAAGGCAGTAACTGAAGCCATATTATGGTTTTCATTCAACAGGAGTGAAGTCAGTCTTCCTGCCACCAAATAGAAACTTCACCTAAATAACACTTATATTAAAAATAGACATCTTGTATTGGAAAAAAAACTCCAAGGCAAACATGAGGTGCTATTTGCATTCATGTAAAACTTTTATCTGGAACACAAGCTAGAAAAAAAATTTCAGATATCTCCTTTATTTTTGAAGAGACTGGGCATGTCTTACAGCAGCCTCTCCTTTTATTTTTTTCATGTCAGTTAGGACTACTCTACCTTCCACTCCACTTGATTTGCTGGCTCTTTCTCCATGACAAAGAAAATATGCTTCGGACTGTTTCAGTTCCATTTGGATGATCATACTGACAGCCCAGCACATGGTGACTGGAGAAGGACCCCTTTTAGAAAGCTAGTGAGTCCTGGCAGAGAGCCACCAAACACAATACAGTCTAGATTTAGAGTAGATCTTATCTGCCAAGATTGTTAATTACCTCCTGCAGGGGTTGCTTGTCTGGCCAGTAGTTATGTCTAAACATAGAGCAGTATTTGAAGTTTGCATGATCTAATGAGCTGGCAGGTAGCTTCGAGTACTCTGGAAAGCAGTAATTTTCTCAAAGATTTCCTCGTTCAAATGTTCCTGTTATTACAAATATTTTAAAAATAATATCAAGACATATACATTGATTAGGTGAAATGCATATTAAAAAAAATAGAGATTATACTTCTGGTTTTCCTAACATTACATGGACAATATAGTAACCGTACTGAAATCATTAAGAATTCTCTCACTGACTTTGGTACAGACAGGACTCCAGTAGTAGGAAGTATGTGAAATGCTTTTATTGGCAGATGATCTAGGATGATAAACTGGCGCAGCACTAGCATGGATCCAGTAATTTTCCTGGTGAACTCAAAAGAGAGATGCTGGGCAACATTCCTTTCATACCCATTTCCACTTTCTTTTAATATTGACTTCAGATGAGTGCATTGAGTCATCGTGAAATGGTATCGGCTCAAACATCAGCACTGTACTGATCATGTGCAATCCTTTATCTTGTTTTCCATCACTGTAGGGATGGCAGTTCCTCTCTTGACAAGGTACAGTCAGTACAAACCAATTCCAGAGGAAGCAAACGCAGCTCTGGCCAAGGCATTGTTTGCACTTTATGCTGAAGACAAAGTCCTAAGTCACTTCCTTTCTTAATCAGAGTGTTGTAGAGTCTCTGGGCCTTGCTGAGAGCTTTTGCTTTGTAGCCTAGGAGTATCAATATTTCAAAGTTTTGGTCATTTATCTTATATTTTCTTTGACGTTTTGCCTGGCCTTTCTGAGCGCCCAGATTCCTGCCTGTTTCTCTATGGTGTGTATGGCTATGATGTAATAGAGCATAGAATCATAGAATATTTTTGGTTGCAGGGACCTTTAAGGCCATCTAGTCCAACCGTCCGCAATGAGCAGAGACATCCTCAACTGTATCAGGTTGTTCGGAGCCCCATCCAGCCTGACTTTGAATGTTACCAGGGATGGGGCATCTACTGCCTCTCTGGATAACCTTTTCCAGTGTTTCACCAACCTCATTGTAGACAATGTCTTCCTTATATCTAGTCTGAATCTACTCTCTGTTAGTTTAAAACCATTATCCCTTTTCCTTTCACTACAGGCCTAAAGAGACTGTTCTCATCTTTCTTATAAACACCCTTTCAGTACTGAAAAACTGCAAGGAGAAGTCTTCTCCACAACCCCAGCTCTCTCAGTCTTTTTTGTAAGAAAGGTATTCTATCCCTCTGATTATTTCTATGGGCCTCCTCTGGACTCTCTTCAACAGCTCCATGTGTTTCCTGTGCTGAGGACTCCAGAGATGGGTGCAGTGTTTCAGGTGGAACCTCACCAGAGCTGAGTAGAGGGGTAAAATCGCCTCCCTCAACCTGCTGGCCACGCTTCTTTTTATGTAGCCCAGAGTACAGTTTACTTTCTGGGCTGCAGGCAGACATTGCTGGCTCATTACCTTTTTTTCTCATCCACCAGTACCCCCAAGCCCATCTCAGCTGGGTTGCTCTCAATGCAGTCATCCCCCAGCCTTAATGATTCCAGAGATTGCCCCAACTCAGGTGCAGGACTTTTCACTTGACCTTATTGAACCTCATGAGTTTCACATGGACTCACTTCTTGAGCTTGTCCAGGTCCCTGTAGATGGCATCCCATCCCTCAGGCAAGTCAACTGCACCACTCAGCTTGGTGTTGTCTGCAAACTTGCTAAGGGTGCTCTTGATCTCATTGTCTAGGTCACTGACTCAGAAGTAAGGAGTATGGGTCCTAGTACAGACCTTTGAGGGACACCACTCGTCACTGATCTCCATCCTGGCTTCGAGACGTTGACCACTACTGTCTGGATGCAGCTATACAACCAATTCCTTATCCACTAAGCATCGTGTTCCTTCCAATGGCTCCTTGTATGCTTCTTATTGCTGCTTTATGGTCTTATCCAAATTTCCAAAGAAAATAAGAAAAGGTTCAAACTGTTGTTACATAATTCCACTTTTTTAATGTAGGCATCATGAGGACAGCTAACACCTTCTGAGGGATGTCTAAGCTGAGGTGAAAGAATGGGAAGATCGGGGATAAAGGATTTCTCCTACTCGTGGGGTCCTATTTGCAGGAGAAGAATTCAGTCAGACAGGCTTTTCACCTGAGTCATTTAGAAGTGACACCCAGTTTTCACCCATAAATTACTATGTAAAAATAGCAAGAAAACATGGGAAGGTTTATCCCAAAAGGGTTCCATGAGGCCAGCTAGGGACTATATTACTAATTGTTTGTGGAAAGCGTTTCTGAGATGTGGCAGATCATTTCTGAGATGTTAGAGAATAAAACTCTAACACAGATCCTTACTCTGTGGTGCTTACTGTTTGAATAGATAGAAATGTGGAAGAAGGGTGGGAGAAAGAATTGCAGTGAAACTTGAAATAGTTAGTTGCATTGTTCCCTTCTAGCACTTAAGGCTGCTTTTTAGTGCTCAGCTCCTTGCACTTAGTTCCCAGCAGAATAAGACCCTGACGGGCACACACAAACTCAGATGTATGCTATGTCTCAGCATAAGCTGAAGGACTCCAGTACTTCATTTTAGTTCTGAAAGATTCTACAGTGCACTCAGTGCTCTTAAAAATTGAAGGAAATTCAGTGAGAAAACAAAGGATATTTTGATTGCACTGTACATTCTTACTTGTTCTCTCAGGCAATTATTCAAAATGCCTGTCCATTTTCAATAGATTTCCAGCTGCTAAATAAATTATTACATTTATCATTACATTTTTTTTTTTGCATAACTGTGCTTTTTCGCAGTACATTAGTGTGAGATAAAAATAACAGGCATTTACGACAGGCTATTCTTTGGACATTGAAAAAAAAGTCTATTTGCATAATAGATACTGCATATCCCTATAAAGGACAAGAAAAAGCTTTAAAGAAAGGTCACAAAACCTGGTCTTCTCATCACTCGTTCAAAACTAAAAATCTGACAGCAAACCTCAACTCTCTAGAATAGCAGCGTATATATGATGCTCTTATTAATTTTCTTCAGACTATGATTACCTTTCTCATATTTAATACTGGTACACGATCATTTTCAGTGAGATTATAGTTCTGGTTCACCGAGTGCTACCATTTGGACAGTCATATTGAAGTTGATAGCAAGCATAGCTCACTTGTGTTCCTGTATTTGATCCACTGCTTGGACCAGCTGTTTGTTGGGCAGGACACCTGAAAGGGTTTGCTTTGGCAGCGTCAGATTTTCTCTTCATTTTCAGTAGTGCAGCGTCTGGGTTGCCACAGCCTCTATCGAGACAGCCAACGAAGCAGCCAGTGCCTCATAGCATTCCCTGCTCTGGCTGCATTTCTGTTCCCCCATTTTGGTCAGTTGTATGTGGCAGTGCATGGTCAGAGTCCTTTTATTGTAATAGATAACATACACCAATTTCAGGTATGCAGAGATTTGAAAATAAAGTCATTTAATTGTTGGCGTTATCATACTATGCTTGAGCTTAAAAGTGTACTTCTGCCAAGATGCCAAAAGTACTTCTCTCAAGATGCAAAATTTTTATGTCAGGCTACACCTATTTTTGTTTTAACAGAAACAGGACCGAGATGCAGTGAATTAATATGACAACACAGTAAAGCCTTCAGATTTATTTTTTTTTACAGAGGCAATGCATTGTTGTACTGTAGTTGTCCACAGTACAGTTGTTCATTGCACTTTAGAAGAGCATCATGAGGCACAGTATGTTGGAAACAGGACATTTTTTTGTCCTGTGTTTTTTCGTGAGGTTGAGAAATTTCTTCTCATTATTTTAAATCAAGCTTTTCTTTAGTGTTGAATAAACCTCCAGGCTGAACAGCCCCAACTCTCTCAACCTGTCTTCACAGGAGAGGTGTTCCAGCCTTCTGATCATCTTCCTGGCCTTTCTCTGGACTCTCTGCAGCAGGTCCATGTCCTTCTGACGTTGGGGGCCCCAAAGTAAGACACAGTAGTCCAGATGGTGTCTCATGATAGTGGAGTAGAGGAGGGGAATCCTCTCCCTCGCCCTGCTGCCCATGCTACTTTTTATGTAGCCTAGGACACATTTGGCCTTCTGGGCTGTGAGTGCATGTTGCCAGGTCATGTTGAGCTTCTCATCCACCAGCACCTGTGTTTCTTTCCAGGGCATCTCTCAATGCATTCTCTGCCCAGCCTGTACCTGTGTTTGGGATTGCCCTGATCCAGGTGCAGGACCTTGCACTTGGCCTTGCTGAACTTCATGAGGTTCACACAGGCCCACCTCTTCAGCCTGATAAGGTCCCTCTGGATGTTATCCTTTCCCTCCAGTGTGTCAACCACAGCACACAGATTGGCATCCTTGGCAAACTTGCTGAGGTTCATTCAATCCCATGTCACCATCAAAGATGTTAAACATCACCTGTCCCTCTACTGACCCCTGAGGGGTCCCTCATCACTACCTAATAATCACCGATATCCCAAGATTCCACTAACATTTCTAGCTGGAGAATCACTTATATTTGTTAGAACCTGTATCTAAATGCTTTTTTCACTCTTCTTTTGCCGTAACGTGTGTGCACACGTGTGTTTGTGTGTGTGTGTTTGCTTTTCTCCCTTTCACTTGTTACAACACTAACTTTCTTCTAGTTCTGTGAAATTTCCTCAGCATTTCAGCAGTTAGGAAACAATTATTAACATTGCTGTCTATCATGCCTTTCATTAATTTTTATAATAACTCTTCAACCTGCCATTTAAAAATAAATGTTTAGTTTTAGTTCGTGCAATTTACTATCCTTTCATATTATTGATTTAATGGAAAGTATTTCATGTCACATAATGTGAAAACAGTTGCTGTTTATGTTTTCCAAATATGCAGTAGAAACCTTTCTGCTATTCCACATTCTTTTACACGATTATATTTTTCACATCTATTTGTAAAGCAACACTAGTATTTGAAAGATCATCGCCTCTTATTAACTTAACATTCTTAGTTTTCACGGGATATATCTATTTGCCTTTTCTTTCTTCTAAGTTCTTGAACTATTTAGCTCTTCAGTTATACACTAACTGTTGCCAGCTTTTGTGGCTTTTTCCCTCCCCAATCGTTTCATGTTTTATTGTGCTGCTTTCTCTTCTTTTAGAAGATGGTAAGAAATGAGTTGGGGATGCAGATAAGGAAACGTCTGAAGTTGTGTGGCTGAGACAGGTTGCCATAGCCATGACCGTGAAATTACAAAGAGGAGTGTCTTTTGTTCCAAGGATGTTTTTCCAGGTGTACTGGATCTGGCCCAGAACTGACTATCTTCATAGCAGTGAAATTGTGCTGTGTTTTGTGTTTGTGACTAGAACAGTGTGGAAAACATGCCAATGTTTGGGCTATTGCTCAGAAATCCCTGCACAGGATCAGGGCTGTCTCTCTTTCCCATTCTGCCCACACTCCCATACCAGCAAGTAGGCGTGAATTTGGGAGAGGACCGAGCTGGGACAGCTGATACCGTATAATATATAGCATCATGTCCACCAATAAAACTGAGTAGAGGAAAAGGGTGAGATAGGGGTTGTTTTCAAAGCTGTTTATCAGAGACTGATGGTCTGCTTGTGGTCTTTGGTGTGTGCTTGCCTTGGCATATTTTTTTTTAATCCTTACTTCTTACATTTTATAATTATCACTTTTTTTTTCCTTCACTCATTAAACCATCTTTATGTTGACCTACCGGTTTTCTTTCTTTTTCTCCTGTTCTCTCTCCTGACCCACTAGGGGAGGAGGCAGGGGAAAGTGAGCCAGAGGCTGCGTGGGTGCTTACCTGCTGGACATGGTAAACCCACAAAAGCAGGATGGAAGGAAGAGCACATTAAGAGCAGAATCTCTGAGTAATGGGGTTTTGAGTTTTGAGGGAATGAAATACTTTTAATGAGAAGCAAACCAGGGAAGAGGCATTTGTGCATCCACAGATTAAAGGAGAAGGAGGACAGGAAGAGAAAACTGTGAGTGTTTAACCTTGAGGAGGCTCAAGGTAGAGGATCTTACTGATGTGTCTAAAAGCCCGATAGGAGGAGTAGAGATGAAGCCAGACTCCTTGTGATGTCCAGTGAAGGACAAGAGGCAACGGGCACAAACTGAAATACGAGAAGTTTCATATAATTTATGACAAAAAGCGAACTTTCCAGTTACAGACTAATGTGCTGAAGGCTGATTTCTCATATCTGAGTGTAAAATGACTCTACAGAAATTGATACTGTAGTATCAATTAGTAGTATCAATATACGGCTAGTTCAATACCCACAGCTCTGTTGGAAACTGGGTGTAAAACGATAGCCTTTACACAAGTGCTATTTTGTAGTAGGAGTGCTGATAGATTAGTTTCATTCACAAGTACCAAAACTAACATTTCAAGATGACTCATTGTCCTGATGCAGCCTGCTTTTTAGGCTCAACTTACTGGTTTTGCTGCTGGCTTTTTCATTTGCTGATAGTTTTGTAGATAAGAGTTTGTTTATATTCTTCTGTTGTAGGCAGTTCCTGCTTTCAGTGAGCGGGCCTGATTAGTCTTGTCTACTGAGATTATTTGTTAATTGTTGCTATTCAAGTATGTATTTCATCAAGGAAATCTTGATTGCTTGATTAAAAAGAAGAAATAGGAGCAGTCCATCTTTTTTTATACATGAGTGAAACACTACACTTTAAAAAAATATATTAGCTTCCTCTTCAGACAGCAAATGCAACATGAAATTTGGGGGAGGTATATGGTGCAATTATGCTTTTGGTTACTTTAATAGAAAAGTAGATGATTTTCATTTGATTAACTTAGTGACTTCAAAAACTTGCTCACTGATTTACTACCTGAAAAAATGTTCGTGGATGCTTTGTAGTGTAGCATGGGTTTCAGTCTGAGCTGGAGAGAATATTTTTTGGTGTGTAGGTGCACGAAAACTGTGATCTCTTTGTAGTGCGTGCTGCCTCCCTCCCTGTGGATTCTCATTAGCTGAACATAAGGAGGCAGTTCTGCAGGAGTGGCAGCACACACAGAACTGTTGCATGAACAGGCAGTGCTTTTTGCTGTATTTCTGTACTCTCACATCGCACATGATGATTTTTCATCTATGAATATTTGAGTTTTCTTTTTACGGTAAAGATAGCTTGGGGAGTGTTAGTGTGAAATACTGAATACTGCATCTTTCTACACAAAATTGAGGTTCTTAGATTATTCCATTGAGGAAGATAATGTGGCGATTATGTTAGAGATCTTCAATAACAGTCACGTTTATTTACAAAAATACATAAAACTGTATTGCCAGAAGTACAGGAGGGATTCACAAGTCTTCTTCTGCTGCTTGTTTTGGTTGTGCTGGTCTTTTGCGACATGACTCTTCTGAAGACCCTTCCACATTCCTCAGTGCATCTCAGCCACATTCCTGTCTGCCTTGGCCTGAAGCAGCCAGATGTCTTATGCCAAATTTCAGATACCTGCTCCAATGGAGTTACCTGACTTTTCCCAACAATATGTTGAGGCTGTGTCTAGAAACTTCAAGCTTGTTTTCTCTGTCTCCAGCAATGACCAGAACTAGTGCATACTGCATTAAAACCCAGTCATAATGCAATGCTAAGAGCATCCTGTAAACGTTTTCCTGGGATGTCAGCAATACCAGCACACTGACACTAGGGACCACATCCCACATTAAAAGGCTTTGCTTGACAATTCGGCTGAAGTGCAATGTCAACAACTCTGGCAGGCTGCACAGAGGCATTTTGCCCGACACAGTGACCACACAGACTGTGTGTGCACCCTGGAGCCTGGCCGTGGCCTCAGCATTGCCCCTTCCCAAGTAAGTAAATTGGATGTAGATCTCCCTCCCCTCCCAAATTATGAGGGTTTTCCTAACTCGTCCTGAGTGATCTGGCTGTTATTGCCAGCCCTGTGCTTTTGCTTTGGGGTAATAAATGCCCAGATTTGACCGCCTCTTTCCCGTGTTCGTAAATTTGCATAATACTGGAGTCTGACCGGTGGGAATTGAGTGCTCTCGGGTTTCGTTCACCTCGCCGGCTGGATAAGTCCCCCTGGCTCCCCGGCCACCCTTTTCCAGGGTGAATAAAGACACCCGCGGGCACACCGCGCACGTTTCGGGTCCTTGCTGGCAGGCTCCGGGGGAGGGGCAGGCACGGACGGGCACAGGCGCCGGGGGCGTCGGGACCCT
>VZTA01017431.1:152082-169265 GCA_013398855.1 Mohoua ochrocephala
CCGGCGGGGCGGCGGCGGCCGCAGCAGCCGCGCGGGGCGAGGTGGCCGCGGGTCCCCGGGTCTGCGCCGGGGGCAGGGAGAAATGGGTCGATTTAACAGGTTGCGATGGGCGTGTGGTCCGCGGCGCTCTTGGCACCCGCGTTTTTGGCGTTGAGGTAGATAGGAGCAGGATTTTTGTTAGCAATTTGGCGCTACTGCTATTGCTTATATTGGCTTCTGATGCTATTAAACGCTTCCTAGGAAGCCGCGTCCTCAGCTGGGTGTCTGATAACTCTCGGGTATCCGGCAGCTGTCAAAAATACCAGGACATGTAGTTGTTTATCTCCAGCCCCATTCGGGCTTTAAGACGCATAAGGAAATACCGAAACTTTTCTTAAGGGTAACAGAAAGAAAGGAGAACAAGAAGTAGTTTTGGGCATCCTTACAGCTCTAAGGGCAGTTTAATCTCCCCAGAGTGGTATTTTTTTAGGCAACGACCCTTACTTTAAATCACTTTTTTTCATAAAGTTTTTGAAGGACCGACACTTCCTTGTGCCAACTTTTTAACTCTGTAATGTGGTATTTTTTTCTTTTTCCTATGTAATTTATGCATCATGGGACCATTATTCCTGAATGCATTGTCTGAATCTGTCGAGAGATTCTTTTATCCTTTTAATTTAATAGGTACAGGATTCCTTGCAATTTTACAAATATAAATCGGATTATGGAGTAAAATAATTCTCGAGGGACTAACTAAAGGGAGACATTGAAATTCATGCCATTTCTAAGTTTGCAAGTCCTAAATTAGAAGTCCGAGAAGGGATGAGTAATTGATCGGGGTTTTAGGTCTTTTGTGGCGTGGTTTTTGTTTGTTTGTTTTGTTTTTTGCTGCAGGGCATGTGACATTTGCAAAAATTTTTCACTGTATCCTTCAAGGATCATGCTGTAATAAACAAGCAATATTACTAGACACTTTTTCTTTTTCTTCCTACACTCTGTGTCGCTTGAATAATTTCGGTGTTCCACAACACAAAGGCCTTGTATCTTTGTGCATACAAAGTGGTTCAAGAGGATGAAACAACTAATTGGTTGTGAATAAAAGAAGAAGAAATCAAATGGCAAACAACTAAAATGTTAACCGTGCTCAGTTGCATTTTTCCATAGCAGTACTTAATAAGTAGACAGGTTTCAAAACACAGTTTTTGTATTCATACAGAACAGTCTGTTTTCAGAGTATCTTATTTCATGCTTTTGAAAATATGCAAGGTGTACTCCTTGAAGTCAATGAAAAGATTTATACGGACTTGCCCGACTTGCAAGAATGAATTCTAGAAACTTTTCCAACATGTTATTCCTTCATATGAACACAAGTTTCTGATGTTTCTGGGTTATATGCTTTTAAGCTTCCAGTAGAAGACCTCATTGGACTTACGGGCTGCTTCCAGCCTTCTACAAGGAGAAAGATTCCATTTAGGCTTAGCATGAACCTTTGTGAAATCTGTGTTTTATTTCTTTGTGTGGATGGAAAGGCAGTCTGGCTTTTAGGTAGCCCCATGTTTTTATATCCGTTCTATTCTTTTCATGCCCCATTATGGAGGAGGCATGAAAGCAATAGTGTATTTGAGACTGAAAATCCTGTGCTATAATGTATGTGTTTGGTTGTTGCTTTTATACTGGAATGGGGAGAAATTTCAGTTTTTCTCTACTTGGATCTAGCAATATCTTTTGTTTGAAACTTTCATTTCTAGTCAAGTCTAAAGCATTAAAAATTACTGATGACAAGGCTGCAATGATTTGATTTTTGTAATGTGCAGGTCTCTCCTAAGCTCTGAGAATTTGGGGTATATATAACATTATGCATTTGTGTCTTTATATACAGGCAAAACCCAGTTCTTCAGTATCTGAGGATGGATAAAGACTTCCGCTACTACTTCCAGCACCCGTGGTCTCGCTTAGTTGTGGCTTACTTAGTGATCTTCTTTAACTTCTTAATATTTGCTGAGGACCCAGTGTCTCACAGCCAGACAGAAGCCAATGTTATTGTTGTTGGTAATTGTTTCTCCTTTGTAACAAATAAATACCCTGAAGGAGGAGGCTGGAGATTTTTGAAGGTGTTTCTGTGGCTCCTTGCCATTCTCACAGGACTGATAGCTGGGAAATTTCTCTTCCATCAGCGCTTGTTTGGTAAGTTAAAAGATGCATCCGCTGACTTCCTGGTAATGGCTTTCTGACTTTTCCTTTTAGCTTTCTACTCGTGGCAATTTTGTAAGCTTTGCTTTTAATCGCTTCTACTGTTTAGAGCTGTACGGAACTCAGTACATCAAAGCTTACATCATCGTAGAAACTAACACCATGTCTACTTGTGTGAGCATAATTCTCAATGATTTCAGTCAAAAAAGGATAAAAATAGTGAAAGCTGACATGTTTTAAATACTTGGGAGGTCAGTAATTTTCAATTTTTCCATGTTACAAAAATACTTCTTTGCACCTTCAGACCAGTTTTTAAGTCTTATTACATAACTTTCTCAGCAATTTGAAGTAAAGGAATTCTTCCTTGGGGCAGCAACTCTGCATGTCATGTCAAAAGACACTTAAGTGGAAAAAAGTCTCTTGTAAGTATTAGCAGAGCTGTGCTCAAGAGCTCCCATGTGAAAATGCGAATTCTAGAGAGACAGGACCTGTCTCTGTTTCAGTACAAGAGCAAGTCAGTAAAATGGAAAGACAAGAAATGAGAAAAACATGAGAGTAAGTGCTTTTATACACAAGATATGACTTAACTGAGAAACATACTGTACATGGACTAACTGAAAGGAATGAAATGGCCCTGAATTATATTCTGAGACTGACAACTTAGATGTAAATATATACAGATACAAAAATATCCATTGTTGTCTTAACTTACATGTAGAGAATGTTGCATCTGAGGGCTCAAGGCTGTCTACATTTTAGGGATAACTAGAAATCTTCAGTGGAAAAGATTTGTTTGTTCCTGCCATTTGCACTGCTCTTTGAAACATCTGATTCTGGGTGTGTTGCTGCTGGTCTAGATGGACAATCCCCATATTCTTGTACTGGTAGGACTGCAGGATGGATGGTTACTGGAACACCTCGAAGCACATGAGCAATAGGCCATTTCCTTCGTCTGTCTCATTCTATTAAGATCGAGAGAGAGCCACAATTGTTTCAATAAATCAAATGTAAAGCTGTTGTGTCAAGGAATGAGCAAGCAAAGCCACATTAAGAGACTTCTTTTAATACAGACTTCTCTTGAAGCGCTTATTCTGAAAAATAGTTAAGCATCATGAAGGCTACTCGGCTATTTTACCATCGTGTAATGGTAAATGTAAAATGTTCCCATAAAGAGGACATTTTACCTGGAACAAGAGCTACCACAAGAATGTTTTCAATCCTGGCTTCCCCAATTGAGAAATGATTTTGTTAAACTGAAGATGCTTAAATAAAAGTGATGAAACTGATGATAAATTTAGAAAATTAGCCCGATAGTGAGAGGATTGAGAGGATAAAGGGAAGATTAGAGGGTGACTTGCTCAAATTTGAAGGACAGAACTTTCAGTTCAGCAAATGTAATGCAAGGTCCAGTGCTTGGAAGTGGCAAATAGCCAGCTTTTTTTTTTTTTTTTTTATCTGAAAGGCTAGACAATCAGTGGAACAAGTTTTTGTAGGATATGACCTCATCAAGACATGGATTTTTCTTTTTGAGGACACATTTGTCTGACTACAGAGTAATTATCTTCTATCTAGGTAGGTTGTGATGAAAATTCCTTCTGGATTTGTAAGTGAATATCATACGTAGCTAAACATAAATTTTAAAGTGGCTTGATGCAGTCTTACTGCCAAAAGGAGAAGGTCTGTCCAGCCTTCAGTGTCTGCTGCTCGGTGCCGTTGTGCAGTTGCTCAGTGAAACAGGATAGGGAACTTACCCATATTAGCAGTGCCTGTCTTTTATTTCTGTGATGATCTCACCTCTGACCATACTGATGTTTGTGGCAGCACTAAGATGGGGTCAGCATTGAGAGGAAACTAACGGGCAAGAAATTCCTAACCCCGAAGGCAGGTTTATGGATATTTGTGGTTGTGGTCTGTGCAAGCAACATGGTCGTAGGTACAGTCTGATCTGAGGCTAGCTGCTGCACGTTGAGTCTCATGGCAATTTGAGCCAATGTAGATCTGTCACACCCCACCCTCCTAATGCCAGCCATATCATTTTGGTGCCTCCCTGCTGCTGTTGATGTGATGGCACAGCAAGCCAGCTCAGGCAACCAATCTCATGGAAAACCAGTTGCTTCTGCTGTCATCTACAGCAGCTCCTTGAACTGATGTGATCACTTGAGTGCCAGTGCTGATGAAGTGGCCAAGGACTGTGCAGCCAAGATAGCTGGGGGCCGTGGCAGCCGTACCTGGTGTTGGCTCAAGTGCCGTGGGACTGCACCCACACAGCGTGTCAGTGGAAATGTGCTGTTGCTTGTGATACACTGCGAGCAGATGGCAGGCAGTGTGACTGGAGAGCTGACTGTATTGCTGACTGATGTGGCTGGGTAGCTGGTGTGGATAGAGATTGCTTTGATGAGAATGTGGGTTTACAGCTTCAGTTATCTCTATGTCTCGGGGAGATTTGTACAGCCCATGCTGAAATATTTTCTGCCTGTTATTTGCTACTACTTTAATGACTTCATTGCCTAGAAATTGCTCCTTTTATTGAGATCCTCATCGAATCTGTCCTCTGGATCTTCTGGCATCAAGCAGTTCATTAATTCACCCCTTTATCGTTTTTAATTTCCCTAGTCTATTTTTCTAAGTAGCAGCTATTTTGTATTTTTTTCTATTTAACTTATTTTTTAAATGTATAATTGCTTGGGACCACTCTGGTTTTAAATTCTTGTTTATTTATTTTGATTTTTTCTCTGCTAAACTCTGTTTGTGGAGGAAATTGTGACTGGTTATGTTTTGTGGCCTGTGTATAACTTCCTGCAGTCAGGAAACCAAATAGCACCAGTCAATCTGCCCCAGTCAGACCTTGGCTCACAGTGTAGGCTGCAAATTGAAAATGAAAAGGATTAGTCTGCACAGCACACTTTAAATGAAGAGGAAAGGAAAGGATTTTCTTTCTCTGTGCCTTTTCTGCTTTTTTGTTCCTTGTCTTCTGTATTTCTTGCTGCTGAGTTTGCATAGGAACTAGAGAAATAGTGTAGCTAGAACTGTGTCATAGTACAGTTTACCATCTGTGACAGCCACTGCCTGATAGCCATGATTGTCACGGACTAAAAAAAATAAAGAAATAAGTTCAAGCATCTTATGTGCCTAAAAGGGGAAGGAGACAGGTGCTGGAAACCTTACTTAGGCTTCATCACTCTGAGTTTACAAAGAGTTAAGGGAATAGGTAGACTATACTGATGAGAAGTAGAGATCTCGACTGGAGGACATAGTGGGATGTTTTCTGTTGATGATATTCGTCGCAACCTTTGAACAGTATCGTCTTCAGGGAATCCTTCAAGACACTCCTCATGACTTGAAACAAGAGTAGAAAACAATTACTTTTCCTGTTCTTCAGTCAAGAAATAGCTTACTTCATTTGATAAATATCTCCCATGATGAATATTTCCATGGAAAATAGCCCTTATCTAGTACATTCTTTATATCTTCACGGCATGTGGTCAGAAAAAGTAGAGTTTTAACATTGTCTTTTGGCTGTTACCCACTGCATTATTTCGATCCATCACTAAGCATATCTTCTATTTGCTTAGGTGTTGTGTTCTGCTGTGGTTTTTGTTTTGCAATGGAAAGTGAAAGGTCATAGAAGAATATCGGAAGTTTGGGGAAATGGAAAATAAAGACACATACGCCCGGTTTGTTTTTTCTTTGTGTATGAGAGAATTACTTGAGATAAGGCAAAGCGGTATTTTCTTGATTAATTTTCTGCTTTATTAAAACCAGAGAGAGCTTACAAACTGACCCATTTGATGACACTATGCATTAAAAAAAAGCATTCAGATCTTGACTTAAAAGAAATTCCTAAATAAACTTTTGCCCATTTTTCATATTGCTCTGGGGCACTGTATGGAAAATAGCACAGTGTTTAGGGTGTAGAAGGGGTATGTTTTAATTGGGACCTGCTCAGCGTACACACAGTTGCTGTTCTGCACTACTTCAGACCTCAATTCTGAGTTCAGTGGGAGTTTTTCTGGTCCCAAGTTCAGGCTGTGCATTTTGCATCAATATAGATAAACATGATCTATCATGTAAATTTAAAATAGTCTTCAATTTGAATAGACTTTTAGCAGTATGCATAAATGGGCAATATACCTGGAAAAATAATATCTTAATTTTTTCAGTCCGGCATTTTTGCTTTGAGTGGTCCTTATGTGTACTGATCCTTAGCTTACGCTGCATATAAAATACATCAGTTTTTTAAAACTTACTTACTACGAAACATACATGTTTCTACCTGCCCATTTTTCTGATTCTAAGTGATTATAAAGATGTATTGAAATCTGGTTAAAAGCCTGATTACAGAGACTATATTTGTATTTGTATTGTATTTCTATTTTAATCAATTGCCAATGAGTGTGCTTAGATTTTTACTTGTAAGTTCCTTCCTAAATGGTGTGGGTGGAAAAACGAAATACTTAATATGTTATAAAAAATTACAGAAAACAAGATATATATAACTAAATCTGTATTTCTTAAAATGGAGGAATCATAATGCAGCAAGTAAATTAGAGCTGTTGTATGAATGTTGAATTTAATGGGTTGGTCTCTTACAAATATTCACAGTATGCAGTTTGTTTAAAATTAAATGATAATCCGATCTTCACAGACACTGGGATAAATGAATAAAGCACTCATTATAGGAATTGCACTGAACTGTGGGTACCCACAAATGTTGCAGATTTTTTAATGGACAGTAGTGCCATACTGGGAGCAATTTCATGATAGATAGTTTCAAACAAAACACCCACCAAGGACACGCTGTCTGAAAACATTACTCTTTTTGTCAAACATCTTATCTGGAAGGCTCTAAAAGATCATGGAAATGTCTTAAAAGCAGACTCTTCAGTGTCTGCTTTTATGATGAAATTTAAGGGGTGTATCAACTGAAGGGTGAATCAACGGAATGAGAATTGCAAGAGGAAATTAGGCAGACTGGGATTTAGTCAGGATGATGGTGCACTGCATAGGAAAAGTGGATGTTGGGCAGGTAACAGGATAAATTTGTACAATATTACACATATGATTAATTAGTATCCTGATATATTAGGGGTCATGTTAGTGTAAAATCTGGGCAGGGGTATTGCCGCTAGTGTTGGCATATCCCTTTCGTAGTGGTGCTTGTGACATAGCTAATGAACCATGGGATCTGTTTTGCCAAAGAAGCTTCCCATAGGCATGTTAAGATTCTTGCATGGTTGTTTTTCAGCCAGATTGTTTCCCGTTCTTGTCATAGCAGTGATAGGAACAGTTGTACCACCATCTGTAGAAACAAGCGATGCGCGTATGGCAATACTTGCATAAAATTCTAACCTGATTGATGGAGCGTATTCTTTCCTGTTGTCAGCTCTGTGTCTTACATTACAACACGGACTGTCACCTAACACCCAGCAACTTTGTTCCTGCTCTTTCTTTCCCATTGATGACTTCAGCCTAATAGAAAACAACTAATCTGATAGCTGGTAAAAAATAGTCTTCAAGAGCCTGTTCAGTATTTTAGTAACAATGACCAAGTCAATGCTGTTGAAGGTATTCAAGGTCTACTGTGACTGCCTCACAGTCAATTCGCTTCTTTTGTTCCAGTAAAATGTTGAAGCAATACAATAAAATTATTTTGGTCCTACAAAATGTGTGCCAAGGGGCCAGTCTAACAGTTTGCTAATAATAACGCACAAATGACTGTGAGCAAGCATTTCTGAGAGCCAGAATCCTCAAAAAAAAAAAGAAAAAAAAAAAGGCAACATAAAAAGAAGAAGCGCTCAGCCAGCCACTGAATGAGTTGCAGGCTCATCAGATTCCAGCTCTGGCAAGCTGACAGTAATTAAGATATCAGTTTATTTTAAACTTTACATCATTCATGAGGGAGACCAAAAGTGACCTTTCAAATATAAATGAAAAGCATGCAAGTGACCTCCTGATTTCTTCGCTGGCTCTTATTTTTAGAAGAGCCATAACATCTCACCGCTTCCTCTTTTCACACTCAATGAGAAGACTGCTGTTGTCTGCACTTAGCCTTAGTTGTGGAATCAGTCTTTGGGTAGGAAATTAGAGAGTTTCATTGGAGAGATACAGGCAGTAGCTACAAAAGTATTATTCTCTCTTCGATTAAAGCATTGATTCTACTGGAGGTGCATATCCCACTCCCCAAGCAGTAGCATAGGAGTGCAAGAAGAGCTACATGTGTCAGATTTTCCATGATGGGAAAGCTCTAGATAATATTTAGCATCCAGTGACTGAAAACTAAAAATAAGTTCATTGCTACTTCATATTGATGTGTCAAATCTGTGTTTTGATCTTTTTGACATGACTTTCAGATTTTTCTTTCCGTTTGAAGCTGGGAGTGATTTTGGAATGATGTGTGCCACTTACAGGAATGATATGCCTCCATTCCCCAATTTCCAGAAATAGAAGTGAGCTTATTCTTAGTAAATGCAGCCTGATGGGCATAGTGCAGGTGCAACCTAGAGCAGGGGCAAATTTCATGTATCATTATCCCATACAAGGAGGAGATGGAAAGGATTTTAGTGTGGAACATCACCTTGCCATGTGCCTGCTGGAGAGTCCCTAGGAGAACATAATTTCCTTGGTCATGCTGTGTCCTTTTGAAGGTCCCTTTAGGCTGTCAGGGTGGCATGAAGATCCTTCACGTAGAAAACAACATTTCTCTCTGTGTGATTCTGCTGGGACCCCAAGCGAAATCCAGTCTGTGCACTCCCCAGCCTGTGCACCCGCTTTATAAAGTTATATTTTTAATTTTTTTTTTTTTTTTAATTCCTGAATGAAAAAAACTCTCAACATTCTGGGCCTTAAAAAACTTCCAATACATTCTCAGGATTTAAGAACTATTTAGAAAATAGTGAGTGTAGTGTATACATTTCTCATAGATATTTTACATATGGCAAAAGTAAAAGGAATTTGTAAATGTATTCACTAACCAGAGTGACTTTCAAGGAGGAGGGATAAGTAATTACAAATTATTCCCTATGACACAGATAGGGCAGAAATGTAGGGTTTCTAAATGTGATTGCTGAGACATGAGAGGCAATGCTTTAATTTCAGATGCTGGAAAACAGAATTTTCTGCTTTCTTCTTTTCCTCTTTTCATCAGAAGGGGCAGTGCCCCTTTCCCCATTGAGTAACTCATGCCAGGGGATGGCAGGAACAGCAAAAACTTTCCTGCTTTGAGGATTCACACTCTCCATGGTGCCTTTATGTGGGAAAGGAGTCTCCTAGGAGGAGGCAGGACATCTGAGTAAAGGTAGCAGCAGAGCCTTGAACTCATCTTCTGCAACACTGGGCTGTGATCTTTCAAAGTGGCCAGCTGCTTGGGGCTTTTTAGGCTCGCTTATGTACATGCTAAATAATATTTTCTATTTCTGGGACACTGATGCAATGTCTGTCTACTATGAAGCAAACTTTCATTTTGAAGTAAAGAAAAGAAGAAATTGAATCTGTACAAGATTCAGGTAAAGTCAAACATGCTAAACAAATAATGAAAAAGATAATTAGGGCAGCGAGGGAGTAAAGAAATGAGGCAAGATGGAGAAAAACATTCCTAGAGAGTCACAGCAGCAACGATATTCAATTTTAGCTTACTTGAGTAAAAGGCCTAAAAATTGAGAGACCACAGTTTTAATTAACAAAACTCCACAAATATCCTAGCTCTTTTGCTAATCTATGTTCGTAGATGTAAGTGACAAAAAATATGGATCTTAATTCACACCTGACAGTGTAATGTGCTAGAGGTATAGAAACAGGAGGAGGAACTGAAAACTAATATTTTATGTGGAATGTCTGTGGAGCTCCTGACCTGGGGAATTCAGGGCTTAGCACAGCATTCAATTTTGTGTCACTTTCATACAGCAAATAAAAAGTCTTTACAAAGAGTTTTCTCCATGCCTACCGCTTTGCTTCGTGTTATCCTTGATAGGTTCCAGCTGAGATTACTTTGAAGTGGTTTGGGACTTATATCCCGTGAGCCTTGTCTCTGTGGCAGCCAAAGGTGGAGAGATTTTTATCTAAATTAGAGGTCACTTCTGCATGACTTGTCTCAATTCAGAGAGTAAAAGAGGAGTGCTACTCTCTTGGGGATGTCTACAGATTTCCATCTCTTAGGCTGCAGATAAAAAGCAAACTTCTCTTGAGACTGTGTTTCTGACTGCCTTGCCGGGGCACACAGCAGAGCGAACGCAGGCATCAGGGGTCTCGGCAGAGGTAAGGGCTGCACTGCCTGTGCAAAGAGCTGACCAAGGCAGCCTGTCTTATCATTAACCTCTGATAACCCACAGCTTATCAGAATGCCGCTCTGGGTATCAAACTAAATCAGAACTTGGTTGAGGCTCATATAAGGTTGTGTATAAAAGATGAATTATCGATCCTTGTATTTCTAGGTGCAGTTTGATATCCCAATACTGTTGGTGGTGTGGAATTGGTGTAGATCGTATGCTTACGTTTGTGTGTTTGTCTTAGTTTTATTTGGGTGGGGGTTTTATTTGTTTTTTTTTTTGTTGTTGTTGTTGTTTTTTTGTTTTTTTATGTCGGGCTCTCCTTCTGCCTTCAGACAAGTGTGCAAATTTTCATTAGGAATGTGTTCTGCCTTAATTTACTCCTGGAATGATGGGTTTGGTGGTGTTAGGTGTATGAGTCGACTCAATTATCATAAAAGCCTTTTCCAACCTAAATGATTCTGTGATTCCAACCTTTACAAAACGTGTGGTTTGTTAGCTCCACCACAACTTCCATGCCTCACCTTCCAGCAAAACTAACTACAGTCCTGCTCAGATGGGATTTTGATTTATCAGAAAATGAGTGATAACAGATCTGTTATTTTCATGCTGTGATAATGGTTACAGCAGACGAGGTCCAGCTGTTTTATAGCAGGGGTGACTGCTGCAATTACAGTCGGTGTAAACAACTGGCCAGAACCGCAGTTAAAATTAGCTTTTAACAGCGATTCAGACAGAAATAATTATCTTTTAACAGAGGAGCACCTTCTAGTGGTCTCGAGTGAACATGGCAGCTAGCTAAACAGTTCTCTAAATAAGGAGAGCTAAATATGCTAGATAAAGAACAGCAATGCTTATTTCTGTACACTATTTTTATGATTAAATTGATAATTCATTTTAAAACAAAGGAAGAAAACAAGCCTGAGTAGAGAAAGCATATACTGGAAAAAATGAAAACATTTTTCAATTACAATATTTCCTGTTCCTCCCCTCCTCCCTGCCAACCTACTAGTTTACTAGCTTTTTATAAAGTTACCTTGAAATAGTGTTTTTGTATGTTCTACTTGTAACCTACCTACCCTTTGGCTTTCTTAGTAATGAAAATTTGTCGTCCTTATACACCAGCTCCAAAGGAAATTTGTCATGGAAATGTTTCTTTGTTTGGTTTCACTGATCATTAACACAGTTTATCCAGCCAGATTATTCCTAGTAGATATAGATTTTGCAATACAGTATTTGCCCTGGTTACTTTTGCAAATAACATAGTATTAAATTATTTAAAATTGAATTTTTCCTAAGTTACCACTAAATATAGAGGCTATGATGGTTTAGTCTAGTCTGTGGTCTCTTTCAATTTGTATGTAGTAGATAATCCTTTTTGGACACGATTATATAGTGTACATAATACAAATGAATGATGTGCTATTTCTAGAAAGGCAAATTAAGATTAATAAGCAATGCTTAATATTATGTCATTGCAGGACATTTGTGCATTAGTGGAAGCTAACTATATGAAACATATTCATACTTAGATTTTCATGATGTTTCTCTGAATTTTGCAGTTGGGTGAAAAACATCAAGTACAAAACCTCAGATTTTCAGGTGATTAAAAGAAGGCATAACTATTCATTTTTTGACTCTATAAGCACTATAAACATATTTCTGAGTTATCAAAGTAGGGAACTTGAACTTTTTTTTCCGAAGAAAATTTTCAGCATTTGGAAACTTCAGCCCAAAGCTGAAATAACTCTCAAGAACATTTTAACCCCTGAGAGCTAATTTTGTATCATTTGTTTCGGTGGTGCTGTTATAAAATAGGTTTGTTGAAATAGCTAGTAATTTGGCATCCTCCATCCCATGCTAGGAGGGCAAAGGAGTAGTAAAATAAAGTTAATGGAGTTTTGGGGTTGTCAACCACTTCTGTAACTGCAGGGACAATATTCTGCAAAACATTGCAAGTGCTACACAGTCACTTGTTAGAAGTACAACTGCCTAACTGTAGGACTGGTCCAAGTCTGGCAGAGTAATAATCAGCCTTCCTGTGTAAGATCTGTGCAGCTTGGAACCCCTACGAGTTCTGACATAGGACTGGATTAACTGATTGGATCCCTTTCAGGTGCTCAGACAAGTGTCGATCTGGATGCATGCACAGGTGCCAGCTGAGAAGTGTATAGCTTATGAAACAATTGTTTTCCCCAAGTCTGGAAAGGCTCGGGCCTACGTGCATACCCCTGTATTCCACTGTGGGCTAGAGAGCATCTTTTTTTGTCACTGGAATGTGCTTCCTCTTGGTCCCACCAAACCAGTTCTCCACTTGTGTTTTGCACTGGAAACACAGGCATGCTCAGTAACCTCTGGGGTCCCTGTTTGTCCACTGTGAGGTCTAGTCACAGTCTCCATAATAGACAGCAGAGTTGTAAATATTCATTGAAGACAAAAAATAAACCCCATGCTTAATCTGCTTTGTTTTCTGACTCAAAATTCTTTATAAATGTTTATTTCAAAGGGCTGTGTAGTAGATACATTGTAAGCAATTCTATTTACTATTAAAAATAAGCTTGTGAATTGGCTTCAGGAGAAAAGAACAAGCAGTATAGAAAAAACCTCTGATCATTTTGAGAAGTTGTTGCAGAGCACCATTAAACTGGTATTGAAGAACAGAGATTTCAGCACTGTCCTTCAGAGTTTGGCATCAGCGTTATACAGGCTATAAATACTGCTATGTTTCTTTTATCTACTATGAAGTTTGGATTCCAAAGAATTCAAAGAAGGAAAATGTAGTTTCTGGAGGCATGACATATATGGTGATAAAACATTTTAGCTCTAAAGTTAAAAAAATGAGGAGGATCATTAAATTACTTTTATAGGTCTGGCAGATAAAAAAAACCCTAGGTTTCTTAAAAATGCTAAAAATTCTAAAAGGATAAAGAGTGTGAACATAGAATTAAATACTTACATGCCCTTTAACCAACTTTTTTTTTTTTTAATATGCAGTGAGGCCATTTAAAGAGAGAATTATTTTTTCACATTAATTTTGTAACCTGGGATTGAGTCACATGGAATTAAAAAAATCTACACCTCAGGAGCAAATGCGTTAGCATTTTCTGTTGCTAACACAGGGTTTTCAGTTACTTCGCCACTAAAAAATGTTCTAAAACATTACAGGAAATCAATATCTATTTTTACAGGTTTCCTTTTATCTGCATCAGCACAACTGTCTAAACCTGAAGTAATAACATCAGTAATAGTAAAGTCTAAAATTAAAATATATGCTAAATCTCTATAATGGAAATTGAGAGGTGCAGAAAAATTCAGATTTAAGCCTGCCTACACACTAATTCTGGCATAGAATTTAAGTCTTCCCACATTATCTGCATTTTACAACTCTTCCAAATCAGCAGCCTGAAGTACTGCTTCTAGGTAATAACAATGACATTCATGTAAAGCAGAGATGCGGTGCCTTCAGGACCCCCCCTGCAATGTTTGATATGGCAGATGGCACTGACCATCGCCACTCTGCTCTTGCTTGCCTTTGGGTAATCCATTGAGAAAAGAAAATGTCAGCTCTTTCCTTGCAGCAGCAAAAGTCCAGCCTCCTGTTCTTGTTTTGGTATTAAAACATGAATGTGCATTCTTTTGAACAATTCTATTCTTTTCTTCTTTGAGAAACAGCAAGCAATCTTTAAAGGCTGTGTGGCATTTCCAAAATGGCATTTCTTTCTCTAAGGAAGGCAGAGTGCTATGCATTTCACCTGTGTGCACTCACCTGCAGTCTCTAGTTCAGATCAGGCCCTTGAGACCACCAAAATCAAGTAAGACAGGCGGCACAAGAAGCCCAGTGGAAAGACACCTGGCTACAGACGTCAGTCTTCTGACCGGTATTGGCTGAACTGGTGGGAAACTGCAGATCCTAAGTTCCCATTGCCTTTGTACACAATGTTCCGTGCGAGGACATCAGTTTTCTAGCTGGGTCAGTAGCTGAGACCTTGACTGCTACCTTTTGTGACATTAGGCTGTGTTTTACCTTAGACTGCAAAAGCTGAGAACTGCAGTGCTCCCTGAGTAAGGTTCACCTTTCCCAGCTGGAGGAAGCCCTATCTGTGCTGAGTCATGTGAAGTGGAAGGGACCGAGATGGTAAGTGCCAAGTTGGGAGAAGTCCTGAAAGGAGAACTTGGGAGGGCTGTAGATTTGGTAGGTCCCTGCATGAGGGCAGCACACCCCATCATCTCTTGATTGCAGGCTCCAGGCAGAGCACGGGGAGGCTTGGCCACTCAGAGTCTTGGATGTTTCTCTAAAGCAGGAGCAGAGAAGCTACATTTCTTTACAAGGCAGATGGTGGTCTTAGCCATATCACCTGCCTCTGCTGTGGCCAGCTGTAGAATTAGTCTAGGCATATTTTTTCTCCTGCCTAAAGAGATTTGACTTCCACAGATGAAAGCAATGTACAATGGTGAAGTATTTTAATAGCATTGTGGTATTGTTTGTTATAGTTTTTTGCCAAGTGAGATGATTCTGAGGCATGGCAAAGAAAAACTTTGACATCAGAACACATTCATTTATGTGTATTGAAGAGAAAGCCAAACTTTTAGGATCATCTGAAAGTTTTTAAATAAAAAAAGTAAGCTCCTGTCTTAATAAGCAAACATTTCCTGTAGTTGCTCTGTGAGATGAAAGTATTATAAAGACAAATAGAGACTATAAAGATTGCTTTCCTTAGCAACTTTGGGAAATTTGTAGCAAAATTTATGTCTTCAACTTAGAGATTTTTGGTTTAACAATTTTTGCTTACAAAACAATGCTGAATTTACAATGGTAAATGAGAAAGTTGTTTCTCTGACAACAGCTGAGCACGCACACAGAAGGTCAAATCTTTCAGGCCGTGGTCTATCTTGTGTGCATTGGAAGTATTATGAAGATGTTAGAATATCTAGGTAAGGAAGACTAAAGCTACCTAGGCCTTGCAGTCAGTTTTGTAGCTAATACATTATTACAATGTGCAATAATATGTTCAAGCTCATAGTAGTTAGGTATTTAACTGGTTACCATGTCCTCAGATTTAATCAAAAAAAAGATCTGTGAGAAACCAATATTGCAACATACTTGTCATAGTAGAAGATGTTTACTTTGGCTCTTGGCTGTTTAGTTTATTGTTCACTTATTGTAGCAAAATGGAATAAACATTTAATTTTATCTGTTTATGTCATTCTATCTGGGTAATAATATAATAAAACATTTTAGGAGCATGGATTTCAAAGTGAAAATATGACCAAGTAAATATGAACAGCTGTCTTGTGCCTTTTAACCATTACTTTGCAGAAAATCTTTGATTTCAATCAGGAAAACATTAGCATTAGGTCAGCCTAGTTGAACAAAAATGCTTTTAAAAAGTGTGTTTAATTGATTTATATAACCATTTATAATCAGGAAAAAAAAGTCTAGAATCCTTGTCAGCCACTAGATTATATTCACAGCTGAGTATCATGAGAAAGAGGAATAGGTGAGGGTAAGAGTCGGAGGGATTTTTCAAGAGTTTTGTGTGCCGAAGATGGTTTTTTAAGGATTATGCAGTACTTTTAGACTCATCCCAGGACAAAGGCATGTTGTGTGAGATTTCCAGGCTGGGAGAACAGACAACAGAGGCACCATGGAACAGATGTATTTTGTAGCAATGCCCTCATCTGTTTTTTTCCCCCTCTGTTCTTCATAATTCAGGGTTGGTTGAGACTAATCTTTTTAGAAGCATGAGGTTGTTTCTCCTCTTTTCTTTCCCCCTTTTCTCTTATGTGTGTGAGCATCTTGGGACCTCTGTTATAGATGGCTTTATTGATAGGTAATTAATGAGCTTTATAGAACTGCGTGGACACAGACAATGCAGGTAAACAGACATGGAGGCAAGGATTTGCTTATGTAACACAGTTTATTTCATATTTTTCTGTAAGTGGGACACGAAAAGGAGCAATGCAGAAAAATGGATTGTGTTATCATCTCGGGAGTCCAAGCAGTTTGTCCCTGTTCCGCAGGTGAGCCCAGAGCAGTGAAGTGAAGGAGCCTAGGGATACTCACCTTACTCACTCCCGCAAAAGTGAGCTGGAGGAGTCTCCAGCTTGCTCCTCCTTGCTCCCAACGAAGTGGTTGCTGGGGACATGCTGCCTATATCTCTTGCTCATATACCTGGGGGGGGGGCGCTGGGAGGGTCAGAGGATACACAACAGGAATCAGATAAAGTCATGAAAAAACCATAGAATCATTTAGTTTGGGAAAGACTTTTAAGTTCAACCAGCACTGCTAAGTCCACCATAAGATCATGTCCTTGAGTGCCACATCTACATGTCATTTAAATACCTTTGGGAATGATGACTCAGCCGCTTCCCTGGGCAGCCTGTTCCAATGCTCAGCAACATTTTGGTGAATAATTTTTTCCTAATATGCCATCTAAACCTTGCCTGGTGCAACTTGGGGTTATTTCCTTTTGTCCTGTCACTTGTTACCTGGGAGAAGAGGCTGACCCTGACTTTGCTACAGCCTCCTGTCAGGGAATTGTAGAGAGTGATAAGGTCTCCCCTGAGCCTCCTTTTCTCCAGAATAAACACCCCCAGCTCCCTCAGCTGTTCCTCATCAGACTTGTGCTCCGGACCTTTCACCAGCACCATTGCCCTTCTCTGGGCACTCTCCAGCACCTCAATGTCCTTGTTGTAGTGCGGGGCCCAGAGCTGGACTCAGGATTTAAGCTGTGGCCTCACCAGTTCTGAGTA
>VZTA01017432.1:0-34457 GCA_013398855.1 Mohoua ochrocephala
GTATAGAAGCTAAAACTGCTAGTATAGCATGATACAGTAGAGTGTACTACATTAAAGCAGCTATATTAAAGCTAGCAAAAAAGAAGCAGTTATTAAGTAGAGATTGATGTTACTCACCCACACCAATGACCCTGAGCAAATCTCTTTTGCTCAGCCTGGAGGAGTGACCTTGAGGGGCATCCCCACCCAAGGGAGGAATCTCCACACACACTCTGAGGGGTATTTTAGAAGAACCTGCTGTTTGAAAGGG
This sequence comes from Mohoua ochrocephala, assembly GCA_013398855.1. Lineage (NCBI taxonomy): Eukaryota > Metazoa > Chordata > Aves > Passeriformes > Acanthizidae > Mohoua > Mohoua ochrocephala. Next base: position 251 of record VZTA01017432.1, read on the forward strand.
GACTGGACTTTCAGAGTGATTGACTGTCAGTCATACGTCTCAGGCCAGCCGTGCTAGCTCAGCATTTTTAGATAAGGATAATTTACCATGTCTGCCACATCTTCATCTTGATATCAGGGTGTTTAACTTTGGGCTTGATGAGTAACACAGGTTTTAACATAATTCAACACCAAGAGCAGCGTGACACCCCCTCTCAGTTCACCACTAGTAGATTTGCAAAACAGAGCACTCTTCGAGTTGTTTTGCACATTCCAGGCAGAGCATCCTACTACACACATGGCTGCCACAAAACCTGGAATTTCAAAAGTAATTGTAATTGCACGATATGTTACTGCATCCCACTGTCTATCCAGACACGTGTAATGTCTAATGTAATTTAAAGGTAATGTGCTGGTTTTGAGCCTCATTGTTATATTGCTTGTATTGCATTTTCTGGACATGCCTTTCTGCAGGACATAAAAGCCAAGGCTGGGAGGATTGTACAAAAACATGCAGTTTCTCCAAATTGAATTGCTTTTCAGGATTGTCAGTGATACTAAATTTTGTATTGCTTCCAATATTTTTTTTTTCCAGACAAGAGTTTATATACAATATAAAAAAAAAAAATTTTGTAATTAAAACCTGTTAAAAAATCTGGTTAGAGGATAGAGAGGCACAAATTTCATAGGGCATTGAAATGCAGGTCCAATATTGCTACTGATTTTGGTGTATTTATACAGGTTTAAGTGAATAGGCGTGGACTTAACACATTAATGAGGCAGGACCTTTGTGAAGATGCCTTTTTTTTTCCTCTATAGACAGGGACCAGAGACTTTTTTTTCACAATATACGAGTGCAGGTGCAGTCCACATCAACACCTCAGCTTGTTTGCTCTGTGCAGTTGGCTGGTACAGTTGTTCCTCTCTCCTTGGGGATATATAACTATAAAGCACACTATCAGCTTTTGTTTTAAACAAGAATCTCTAATCCTTTTCTTTGTGACAAATAATCTTTAACCAGTATAATGTTGTAAGCCTGGTTGCTAAGGTTGAGCCTCTTGCTCTGATGTGTCATACTCTGAAGTTCAAGACTCTTCAGAGGCATTTCTGGGACACAGTCAAACTTCCACAGCATCTATTGATGTTGGAAAGGAACATCAATTAAATTCACAGTTAAAGGGAGTTTACAGCATCTGGCAATAAAGCCACAGAAGTCTTTTTGTTTACCATCAGATTAATTTTTGTTTGATTTTAAGCCTTGCTGCAATCTATTAATGATTTGATATCCTCTCTATATCTTGTACCAGCAATTTTTATGTCTTTATTTCTTCCACTGCAAACTGAGTGTAAAATTCCATCTTGTATCCTGGACAGGATACTGAACAATCACTGTCACAGTAGCTCAAGTGAAGTCATTTGACTTTGTAGCTGGGACAGGCTAAGAAATCACGAGCCATGCCTTTGGTTTTGATCTACTGACCTTCAAAATATATAAAAATTTATTTCCAGTTCTATGGACAAAAAAGATACAACTATTTGAGATTCATTGCAGGAAATTAAGCAGTACAGTGGCTCATATCAAGGAAAATTCCTGATTTGATCACATTCCTGTGTATGATGAAAGAGGAGGGATATTTTTAAAAAATCATACTGACACTTATTCCAGAAGGGGGGACACAGCCCTATGAATAGTCTTGAACAATTGTATGGGCAAAGAGGGTGAAAGTGAAGAATTTCAGGGAAGTCAGACTGTGTATGACAAGTGTGATCTGTTTGTTATGAAACAGGAAAGCCAGATTAACACAGACACTGAGAGCTTTACTGTCAGGTCCTTGCTTGAAAAGACATACTCAATGTAATCTAACAGATTTGGTAAAAATATTTTGGAGCAAAACTTTGCTGTGGTGTACCTGCTATGTGCACCTACAAAATTTGTGTCTGTATTTCCAGACAAATCCCCAAAAGTCAATGCAATTAACATAACAGACCTCACTTACACTGTTAGTTTATGAGTCATCATATTCATACTTGGACTGAGTCTTTTCTTTTACACAGCTATTTTTCTACTTATCTCCTTTTTCCCCTTCTGTCCTTCCAATATCACCTTCTCTTCAAATGCTTTATTGTTTTCATTGGCCCCCTTGCTTCCCTTTCCTATTTTTGGTGTATTTTTAGGCTCTTTTAATGCTTTCTTTTCAAAATGTATCACAGAGTGCTTTTAATTTAGCACAGGGAACTACTCAGAAGACTGATGAAATGTTTGCTGATGCTTAGGATACGGCACACACATACTACCAAAGTCCATTTAGTTCTGCAAGACTGTACTTAACAAATTCCCTTCTGTGAATTCTTTTTGGGACATTCAAATGTGTGAAGAAGGTACAGTGGTCATTAGGGACAAGGGCCAGGCTAAGGTGACACAGAATAACACCATTCATATTTTTTGACAAATCAAAAAGAAATTGGTTAGCTCTGACTGCCCTTCATTCTCTTCTGTTTCTCTCCTTCACGAGTCAAACTGAAATTTGAAGCTGGGAAATGGCATCTGCTGTTTGGTTAACCACAGAGTGTTACCAGACAATCATCCTTTCTCACAGCAATCAAAGCTAAGGAACAGAAACCAGTTCTGTAATGAATAAATGGCAAACACAAAAGGGCCTTGCAGATAATGTGGATCTTTAAGATTGTTTATCCTTACTAGTTGGTCCTAGGAAGACATAGCAATGCTAGATAGGTTTTAGTGGCATCTAAATCACCACGCAATACCTGAATTACAGAAATTAAGGTGATATCAACACAGTCCCTATGTGCACATGGTCAGTGCAGACGTGATAAACAAGAAAACATTAGCAGGGCAACACTTCTGATGGCAGAAGATGGATGATGATATTGACAGCCATTTAAATAGTTGTAAAATGTGCCCATCAAACAGAATTGTTCCAGCCCTGGGACCATTTTACCTGCAAGAGGGGGCAAGTAAATCACACGAGACAGATTCCATTGACTTTGAGGAAAAGGAAAGACAAGCCTTTTTTATTGCTATTGATGTTTGCTCTTATTGACTAAGTGTTTGCCACAGACTCAAGTACCACCAGACACATAAATACAAGGAGAACCTTGTGTGTGTCCTTTATCTGACTGGGGGAAACAATTTGCAATTTACATCCAAGGGATCTGCAGTTTTCCTCCAACACACAGAACAGTTTGAGAAGAGTGTGCTGAAAATTGGTTCAAATAATCCTCCTGTCCTACAAAGTCCTTGCTGAGTTCAAAGAGAATGTTTTCCTTTATAGTGCAGAAGAAAACATTTGACACTCTATCACTGTGATTTCACTGCCTGAATTATCTCTGAACTTTGCTAAGTCACAGCCTGGCTTAGTTTGCTAATGCTGTATTTTGTGAAGATGTTAGGGCACAGGGTCACCTTAAAAAAAAGACTGATGCAGGAATTCCCTTCCTCATAAATTTTTGTGGGAAAAAACAGCTCTAATAAATGTGTGCAATAGAAAAAGAAAATGAAAAAATTGCAACAGCCTGGATGATTAAGAGGAGGAATATTTCTGAATGATCAAGATACAAGTGAAAATCCATTAAAGCAATATAACTCTCAGCTGTCTCATCCCTCTCTGGGAACCACAGAGGAGCTCATGTTTCCAGAAGGGATAACAGACTTCAGCTGTTACATCTAACAAGGTTACTAATTTAGCTCTGGAGGTAGAAATCTGTAATTTGTTACCAGGGGTTTCCTGTCCAGACCTCTCAGGAGGGTCCTTACAGTGAGACCAACTGGGGATTGAGTAATATCAAACAGAGAATACAGACTCTTGGCCAGGACAAGTTCTGGGAATAGAAAGTGTGTTCTTGAAGTTAATAGCCCTCTTAATGAATCATTATTTTACATAGGCCTCAACTTATTTCAAAAGAGCTTTACAAGAATAAAATCTTCTTATGCTATCTGTAGTAAAGCAGTTATCCTATATTGCATGCTATACTGATATAATACGGGAATTCATATGTAATTTACAGAGAAAGATAAATTTTGGACTTCTTTGTGATTTATTCATTGTCAAAATTTAAGTACTTGGAGGAACTTAACACTGAAAAGAGACTCTATTTTTCTCTGCTGACAAAATATTGTACATTTTATGATGGAATATGGTGAATCATTACAAAGTATAACATTAGTCTAAATTTGTTAGCACTGTTAGGCAGATAACACACTTCTTTTGAGTACCTAAACATAAGTTTAACATAACCTCAGCTACAACAGTGCAATAAATGAGAGTAGATGACTTGGCTTTTTTTATTATCATTATTTGAATTTGCACTGTTGGTCACAGGTTACTGTGAGAAAAAGGACATGCAGGTTTAGAGCTAGGTGAGTTGTCTGGGCTAAAGCAGTTTTCTCTTCACAGGGACAGCTGGCAAGCATCCCTTTGTGCTTAAAAAGGGAATGGGTAAATTTCAGAGGGAAAGTGATGTTGTTGCTACAAGGATTACAAAGACAAACTTTGAAATATGGATCTGTATCTACTCCTGCAAGGTGACACTCCATTGACTTCACTTGATACTTGCTTTACCGAGGATTGGTCCAATAGATTTTAATGCAGACAGTGTAACAGAGAAAAAATTGCTTTCTGCACAGCTGACGGCGTAATGTTGTTTTAAACAGATAGGATGAATTGAAACACTTTCCCTCCCTCCCTCCCTCCCTCCCTCTCTTTTGCTTCAAATGTTTGAATGACAATGGTCTTTTCTGCACTTAATCAGCTCATAGATGCAAGAGGCTATTCTAAAGTCACTCTTATTTTTGTCAACCTGTTTGCTTGCATATTGCTGGTAGGAGAGCTTTCTAATCACAGCATTCCAATCTAAAGAAAATCTATAAGAGGCAGAAATAAGAGATGGCTCAAATCACCTTGCAACCGGTGTTTGTTCCAAATAGAACAGCCTTTGAGGCATTTGTCATTATAACTACAAGAGTTTTATGGCCTTAAAAACAAAGGTCCGAGACTGTATATACTTCTGTACTGCACGTAATCATCATTTACAATTCCACCAGAGTGTGAAATGGCAGTCAGATTTTGCTGGTTTTGTCTTAACCTCTTCTCATTTAATAAAGTCTCTCTACCAATACAAAGACTGGAATGAAACTTTAAGATTTCTCTGTCAAGTGCTGGGTCACTCTGCTCCTCTGGAAAGGTTTGCACTGCTCCTCCTTGGGGCAGAAAAATAAAAAAAGTGAAATAATAAAAATCCCAAGTTGTTAGACTGAGTTTTTGTGAGCCTCCAAGATGTCAATGTTTCACATTTAGCACACAGTTCCCAAAGAAATACCTGTTAAATGTTCAGCAGATAAAGTCAAAGAGGGGATATTGATTGAGCAAATGAGTTGGATTAACCTGGGGTTTGGGATATCAGTGCTGCCATTTTGTGAGCTGTTTAAGCTAATGATGTTTATGAAGGAAATTCTGGGCTTGGCTCAGTATTTGCTGAAGACAGTAGAGGCCCTTCTGTCTACTTTAGAGGCATTTCAAATAGGTTCATAACTGAGTAGGGGGCAAAGCCACTTGGGGAGAAAGAGCATCCCCTAGGTGTCTTCATTGCTTATTTAGCTGTATGTGTTTTTGTATGTAGAAATATTTAAAAAAAATTAAAAATCTGTCTTTATTGATCCCCAAGAGAATATACTTTATTCCTCTCCTTGCTTTTTTTGGTGTACAGGATTTACACTAAACCTAGCAGCAGCAAGACTTGCTCACTGAAACCAACATCGTAGCCATGAGGATTTGTGGCTCTTTATACTTCACAGTTCACAAAGGTGTTACTCAGATCACTCCATTCTCACGAATGTTAATTTAAAGATTGAATATTTATGTAGAGGTTATACTTTCTGAGAGTTATTTCGTTGATAATATGACTGTCTTTCATAGAATCAAACAACGGCCTTGGAAGGGACCTTAGGGATCACCGAATTCCAATCCCCCCTGCTTTGCACATGAACCCCTCCCACAAGAGCAGGTTGCTCAGAGCCCCATCAACCCTGGCCTGGAACACTTCCAGGGATGGGAAGTTTACATCCTTTCTGGGAATCCTGTTCCAGTTCTGTAAGAGCAGTGAGGCACCTTTAGAAGACTTGTAACTGTACAGTACCTGTTGCTTGGCAATTGAAAGGCTTGGCATAAATATTCACATTTTAGACTTTAGCCAATACTTGAATTTTACAGCCTCTCTTGTCACACCGGCAGAGCCATGGGCTGAAATTAGCATGACCTTGAATGCTTCAGCTGGGCTTGTAGCAGAGATTTACAAATACCATTTCATCAAGCAGTGGCCAGAATCCCATTAAGGATTTTCTAAAAAATCCAGAAAGCTTAAATCTCACCTCCTTTCCATGGTAAATCAGAAGATACATAGTAAGATGACCTAAAATCTCCCTTGAGAAGTGTGTTGAAGAGAAAAATTTTGTCTTTTGGTAAGAATGGATACAACTCGAACAAATATTCTATAGGAGAAAACAAAATAATTAGGAATTTTGCAGCAAAAGAGCTACAGTATGTGGCAGACCCCTGCTACTGAACTGCATGATGCTTTGCAACATAGACCATCCCCCTAACTGTGATGATTTATTTTTATTCAAGAGCAGTTAAAACTCATTTTTATGCTGCCTGCTTAGCACTGCCCTTGCCTGGAGACCACTATGGCTTAAACCTCAAATATGTTAAACAAGAAACTGTAAATAGGGGCATGAAACTTTGGAGAAACTAATCGGAATGTAAAAGAAGCATTATAATTTAAAAATGTAAACTGTAAACATAAGCACAGGTAACCTCTGGAACAGAAAAGTGCAAGGGAGAATAGAATCTATGGGATCAATTTGTTGCCCCTTCATAAAATAATCATGAAACCCAGAAAATCACATCCATTTAAAAATATTTGGAAAGAAATATATTCCCTGAATACCTCATTCTCCCTTTTTGTGATAGAAGATATTTTTTTCCTGTGAAGCAAAAACCCTCCTCTTCCCAAAGCCACCTCAGGGAATAAAATAGAGAAAAACCTTCTGGTAAGTCCTACAAAGCATCCTCACAAGCTTTCTCTCTGCCTTGGCTTTGCAAAGGGGTCAGCTAGTTTTGCCTTACGTGTATATCAGCTCAATTAGTGCATGCAGATTTGTTGATGGTCTATCAAATTTCTCACCACTGCGACAGCTTCCCAATCAAAAAGATTACACAGAGGACATCTCATAAAAATGTAGTTATAATGTAACCTGGAATTTCAACTCCTATGGAGTGAGAAGGGATGACTAGACTTTTATTCATGAGGGATGGTGCCAACACAGGTTGTGTAAAGTGACAGATCTGCTTTTGGGTGCTGTGCGTAGCCATTATGTGCGAGGCATTTTAGGACTAATCAATCTGTACTTGGCTCTCAGGCAGTCTCAGGACTACTAATGGAACTGGAGGGTAATGCTGTGGCATTTGTGAGAGTCATCTTACACCAAAAGGAAAGGAATTTTCCATGTGGGGAGGTTCCCACCATGGCTGTTACTTCAGCCTTTGGGTATGACACACTGCAGCTGAAGGAATCAGGTTGGTCCTTGGTGCTGTCCTGATTCTTCAGGTGCAGAAAAAACCCAGTCACCTCTACTCTTTGCTACCTTATTAGTTTGTGGCTTGGATTTGAGGACAGGTGAGTTTGTGACACAAGTGGGAAAGCTAACTCGAGATTGTGATGCCATAAAATTTCCTATACAGTTTTCTATTGTTGTGATGAGATACACCTCTTAAACTGTCATCACTTACATATAAAGAGTGATTCAAAATTATCCTGTGGATGTCAGAAATGTAATAAAATGCAAATATATTTTAGCAGAGATATTGCAAACTATAGAAATGAGCAGTTCTTAGTTTTACATTGATTAACACAAAAATCTGCCTCAGAAATACTGAGTTAGGAAATAATCTGGGACACAGGTATGAGAGACCAAAGTCTGCTTAAATATGACATTAAAGTCATATAGTCATGTAGGAGGGAAAACAAAGATAGAAAATATCAAAAGAAGAACTTTTAACCTATACAAGAGGAGCCAGAAGCAGTGGTAAGGGGAAGAGCAATACACACACAAGAATAATTATATTGCTAAGTAAGCACATGCTTGAGAGATTCGAAGTGGTACTCAAAATAAAGAGAGAAGAATTAAAAAACAAATATTAATGAACCACGGGAAAAAACATAAATAATCTGTGGTCAAAGTGAAGCTCAGGAAAGTTTTAAACATCGGATAAGAAGAGGACTGTTGAGACTAGGCAATGGAACAGGGAAGCAAAGGTGAAGACCGATGCTAAGATTTCTCAGGAGATTAGTAGTGCAGTTATTCATTTTTTAATTATGTGAGATACAAGAAATGTGAGACAACAAATATTTAATAAATGGCCAGTATTATTTATTCATAGAGGACAGAGCCAATGGAAAAGGAGAAAATATTAATTAATTTCTCACTGCAGGATTCCCAGCAGAATGTGTAGAACAGATGCTGAAGGTAAACAAATCTCTTACACTGCAATTGGGTTTACCACAGACACTTATAGTCGTAGAAGAGGAGTAATATAAAAACCCATGTGGAAATCATACAAACTCAGTTTCCAGACCATAAAACTGTAATTCTATTTTTTTTCTGCAATGTATTATTTTATCAGTATTTATTTTGTAACAGTTCCATGTACAAATTTCTGAAGAGACACTTTGGTCTTTGTCCAAATGGTTAATATCTCAGGCTTTACAATGTCTTTATGGGCCAATGTTTCTGAATCTTTCTGGAATGAAGCTTGATTCCGCCATATCTTTTCCACAACTCCTTCCACCAGGTGTCATTCCCTGATTTATTCTCCAATCTCAGGTTTTATTCTTTCCTCTTGGGATTGTGCTGCTTTCATCTTGCTTGCCTTCATCCAGAAGCAAAAGCACAGAGGGGTTAAATAAAACCCACAAAAAAATTGCACCAGACACAGCTATATATCACAGCTCACCTGTAATCTACTCCAAAGCATCCTTTACCAACTCTTGTAGTGACTTGGCTCGACACTTTATTCAGTAGGATGATATCATTGACCGATTTAAACTGAAATAGCATAAAATTGCTTAAAGCACAACTCTAGGCCCATATATTTATCACTATCTGGTCCAGAATTGAATGTGAGAAAAAGACTGGGAAAAAAGTTCCCAGTTTTTTCAGAAGTTTTTCAGAAGTTTCAGTAGCTTCCGAAAATTAAAAACAAAAATCTCAATATTTAAATAGTTACCTGGGTGCAAGTTACCCATCTGCACACTGCAGTACCTGGCGGAGTTGCTGGAAGCTTTGCATCAAGTCCCAAGTGTCATATGTCAAATACAGAATAGATTTCCTCTCTAGGAATCAACTTTTCAGAACAGAGGCCCTTCCCAACGTTGAAGTCTTTTGGATCTTGTTGCAGAGGATACAGACTACAGTTGTGTTCGCTTTTTCACTTGCAGACTGCTTCCTTATTAATAAGAATTATGAGATAATAAGAAATTACTAGATTAATAAGAAATTATGAGATAATAAATCAAAATAATTTCTGATACACAGATTGTCAAAGGATGAACTGAAGCTCAGACAAACAGATATCAGTCACATTTCCAGAGAAGAGAGATCCCACCTATTTAAAACTCGTACCTTCTCTTCTTTCTTTGGGTTCTTTGACTTGGTGGTATTCCACAAATATCAGCCGTGCCTAAAAATGGAGAGTTTGGGATTTTCATAGAGTCTTTAATTTCACAGACATCACTAATTATTGATCATCCTCAGGCACAGGGGAAAAAGAAGAATTTCTTCCCTGGAGAAGTTAGATGTTCCATAAATTTTGATTTCAAATGAACAAAATATCCTTTTTTGTGCTGTTCTTAACTAAAGGTACCCATTTTATATGGAACAATAAATGAAGTGTTCACAATAATTCATTTGCTATCAAGACCACAAAATCACTGTATTACTTGGAGATTTTTCTGGAATAATGGGTCTGAAAAACTCAAAAATTTGCTGCCATAGCTCTATTACTCCATAACACACTTTGCAAGAGATAGGAAGAAAAGCTTTAAATAGCATGAGCTATGTCATTTGAAAACTAAAACTTGTCAGAGGAAGAAGTCCATAAGACAGGGTTTTATATAAGTTTTAGAAACTTGTTGAAGTTCCTAATTTAACTGTAGCCTTTCTTCAGCAGTGAAATCAAGTTCAAAGAGGACCTTAGAAACCCAGCTCAATTTTGTTCTCAGCAAAACCTGGAGGAGGTCAAAGAAACATTTTTCTTTAGTCAGATCTTTAAGAACAAATCACAGTGTAATGGAAAGATGTTTAACAGGCAAGGAAATTCACTAGAACTTTACACATATCTTAAGTACAATAAAAAGAATAAGATTTTAACAGGAACATGTCATATTTTGCATCTCTGAGGGGAAAACAACAGACAAAAGACCAATTTTGAAGATGCCATCAAACAGAGACTTTCAAAGTGATCTAGTATTTAAGAATCTGTTCTGTTGGAAGACTCATCCAGCTAGCTCTAAGTCTCTTTTCTACAGATCTGTGAGTCCTAGAATTTAACCAAACTTTTTGGAAGAAAGAAAGGAATGCTTTTTTATATGTACAATATTTTGATTTTTGTTATCTTTTTATCCTTTCCCACTGGGTACTTTTCCTCATTAGTTGCAAGATAAGTAGACCTAGCAAGCATAAATATATTTTAAAATTGTCAAGCAGCCTATTTGCTGCCTTTTAGTTTACTCTTCAGTACCACCTTTTTGCTATATACTTACTACTAAACTATCGACAGGTGATTAAATTGAAACTGTTGGTAAGATACTATTTAGCTTATGTGTAAAGTATGCTCGTCTCTTAATGGCTCCCTCATTTCTCTTCCAATTTTCAGTTGCTCAATGAGATAGTGTTTTGGCTATTTGATCTTCAAATTTCCCTTCAGCCCCTGTAATTGCTCTGTTACTTGTCAGACAGGAAACTGTTTCTACTGTCTTCATGTTTAGTAATATATATGAACATGGGCTTGCTTCAAGCAAATTAGGAATGTTGAATGTATGAATGTTTTTACTGTTTTGAAAGAAAAAAGAGGGCACCATCCTTTTTTTTTCTCATAACTTCTTTTGTTATCAGTGGAGTTTAAGGAACTAAATTTATGCTTTGGGAAATAGCAGTTCTTACTTGATGTGTGGGCATAACTGTTTGAATTTATTTCTACGAAGGTCTCATCAGGAATTATCAGACCTTAATGGCACTACCAGAATGACAGTAGCAGAGGCAGTCCACTGTGAAGGATTTGACATCCACTTTTACAAGCTGACAGCTGAAAGAAGAGCCGCCAGGTAGAAAGACACACAACAGTTTTGAAACGGAGATCTGGTGTGCCAGATGATTTTGAAAAGTCACCACTGGATAGGGATGAAAAATCTGGAATAGAGAAAAAAAATATCATGCATGAAGACAAATAGAAAATATCATTCTATGGTAGTTTCTGGCTGAATAATAATTGCTAGCGAGTCCTGAAAAGATGGCCAGTGATGGCACAAATTCAAGTCATTGACTACTTGCCTGGGAGACATATCTCTTTTTTAGTTCTACTCAGTGATAGCTGACTTGCTGGGATGGATCCGTGTTGATATTTTAAATCGATCTCTTGTACAGCTGCCACTGTATACAGTAGATTGCAATAATACTCTTTGTCTCTGGGAAATGGGGTGGAAGGTAGGTAGGACTGGTGCCCTGGAGGTGGGTCGGCCAGCCTTCTCAGAAAGATTGTGTCAAATATTAGTTTCTTCGGTCCTTGACGTCTGCAAAGAATATTAACTCTCTAGCAAGGGAAGGTTCTTAGACATTTGTACAGATTAGGAACCAAATATTTAATTTGTGTACAGAAAATTCCTAAATGATAGCAAAAGGAATTTGATGTGACTTTGGGATTCACCACATCAGACCTGAGAGGCACTTTCCTATCAGGCAGAAGCTGCAGGAGTTGCTATGTATAGCTCAAGGGACACCAGCTGTGCCCTACATAGATAGAACTCATGTCGCCAGGCTACTCAGGGATGCTGCAATGTGCTCACAAATGCTTTTAGTTGTGGGGATAGTGATAAGCTTCTACAGACCGGACATGCCCCGGAAATGTGCACTCACAGCCCAGAGAGCCAATCCTATTCTGGGCTGCAGCCAAAGTGGCGTGGCCAGCAGTGCAAGGGAGGGGATTCTGCCCCCTTGCTCTGGTGAGACCCCATCTGGAGTGCTGCATCCAGCTCTGGGGTCCCCAGCTCAGAAAAGACATGGGCATGGACCTGTTGGATCAAGTTGAGAAGAGGGCAACCAAGAAGATTAGAGTGCTGGAGCACCTTTCCTATGAGGACAAGATCACAGAATTGGGGTTGTTCAGTCTGGAGAAGACTTTGAGGTGACCTAATGGTGGCATCTCAGTATCTAAATGGGAAAGCCCTACAAGAGAGATGGAAAAGGACTTTTTAGAAGGGTATGTAGTGACAGGACAAGGGAGAATATCTTTAAACTGAAAGAGAGAAGGTTTAGAGTAGATATTAGGATTAGATATCTCGATTGTGAGGATGGCAAGGCACTGGAACAGGTTGCCCAGAGAAGTTGTGGATGCCCCATCCCTGGAAGTGTTCAAGACCAGGTTGGATGGAGCTCTGAGCAGGCTGGTCTAATGAAAGGTGTCCCTGTCCATGGCAGTGGGGTTGGAACCACATGATACTTAAAGTCCCTTCCAATACAAGCCATTCTGTAATTCAATAATTGTCGAAGATGTCCAGAATTTATTCAGTATTACAGAAGCTCAGGATTCCTTGTTTCAGCTGACTTGGTACCTCTCATAGCCTGTCTTGGCTTGCCTTGAATAAAGTGACAGCATCTCCAAATCCCATTTGCTATTGACTAAGCAGTGGAGGAGCTAGATGACCCCTATCAGCTGTTCCTGAGACATGCAGAAGAATGCAAATACCACCCCTGTAGGTGCAGGCTTCATAAGTCCTCCTCTCGTTGACAGCATGGAGATATGGATGCTATGCACGACAGCGCATCAGAGCTTCTCTCATCTAAACTTGTACAAGCCTTGCCATCTGACCAGACAAAAATCCATCAGTTGTTCAAGCAAGCAGAAATTGCTCCGTGTTTAGCCATGAAAAGACAGCAAAAATACTTACACAGACAGTGTACTTTATACCTTTGTGAGACTTCCAAAAGGGCACCCCACCACCTCTGATGGTAGATTTTTCTCAGGATTTCCTGCAGACTGCCTATTACCCAGGTTTGTCTTCACCTGGGTAACAAACCCAGGATTTCAAACCCTTCCTAGCGGTATATCCATTGTCAGCATTGTGTTTGTACATCTGAAGGGAGGGAGCAAACAAAGAGGGAAAGCACCCAAGGGGAAGGCCATCAGTTTGCAGAAGTCTAATATCCTCAGGATGATCACTAAGGGAAGCAGATAAATTAAAAACCTTTCCCAGCCAGCATTCTCCTGAGGGGCTGTCCGTGCCTGCCCCACTCCTGCTGCTCATCATACTTCACTGTTGCAAGCAGCAGGAAGCCCTGAGATGTCTGTCTCTGTGGAGGCCTGTTGAAAGTGCTCATCCTTTCCAGCGTGGCAGTGTGTTGTTTATTTATGGTGCCAGTGCTGCAGAAGGCATGGGGCCTCTGCAAAAGAACACACTGCTCTGTAAGATAATAAAACAGCCAGAAGGCTTTCTGTGTGTTTGTGTCACAAAAGGCTCTTCAGAGAGGAACAGTTTTAGTGTCTGAGGAATGAAGTGCTATTTCAGAATCTGGAGGCTGCAGGTTCTTTTAACAATGGAATTATTTGTCCATATTTTTCATGTAATAAAAAGAGCAGCACAATATGCCTCCTTGCTTGCCTAGAGACCATTTGAAATTTTTAGTGCTTAAACCAGAGAGAGAGAGCGAGCATGGAGTTCATTGCCAGGTTGACAGGAACACAGAAATACTTTTTCTCTCTTTGCTGGGGACTGAAAGGTATGATGGAAAAGACTTTCCAAAGAATTGTGGTCAGGAGGATGAACTGGGGAGTTGATAGTCAAGATCTAACTCCAGCTAGATGCAGTTTCAGATACCAGATTAGTGTGGCATGGGTTTGCCTCCTACTTGACTACTTCAGTTGAAAGGTCTTTATGATTTTAATCCTAAATCTAAGAAATTAGGTTTTAGTGCTCCTCTTTTTTTAAGCAAATTGTTTTTGTCCAGACCACATTAGACTATCTGTTGCAGCAGCCAGTTGAGATTCCTAGTTTTAAAGAAAAAGAGATGCAAATATTTTTAATCATAGTATTGCAAAAACTTTTTATTAAGATATTTTGGGTTGAATGCTCATTCCATTATTTGCTGAAAGTTGGACAATTTTCTGTGTGAATGCTGGTCACTCAACCATTCTGCACGGACTCTCACAATTTGAGTTTCTAAATCAATTCACATGGCAGGTCAGAAAGGATCTGGCACATTTTGGTAAATAGGGTGATTGGTGATGCTCATCAGCATCCTGGTTTTAGGGCTTGTTGTACATTGTGAACAAAATACTTTTCTTTATGTTTACAGAGTTTGTTCTACAACTTAGGCTAAAAAATAAGTTTATACTGAAGCATATGCTTTGCAATAATGGAACAAAGGTACAAAAATAGATTCAAAAACCAGTATGAGTTATTACAGTTACACTCAAGTGTGAGGATTTTCCTTGCATGCACCAACTTGGCATGTAAGGTACAGTATTGAGTCTCCACACCCTGCATCATTGACTGCAAACCTTAGAGAAGAGTACATCCTTCACCTCCAGCTGTCCAGAATCACACAGTACAGATGCTTGGGAATTTCTATCCTCTCAAGATGGATTAATGTCTTCTTTCTTTTCAGATTTATATGACTCAATTTTGTTATGATTTGATGCTAGGGCATGGCATCACATGGTTTGGTGAAATATATTAATTCTCTCTCCTCTTCTTTCAACGTTAATATTTCTGCTGGATACCTCAATGAGGTAATTGCTGACTTCAGACTGCACTCTGCTGACTCTTGCCTCTGCCTAAGGTGCATAACTTTATGAGTTGTATGTGAGGAACAATATTCATGTCCTGTCTCATTACAAAATGTATGCTTTTTCTGTTGATACATACCTCTCTAGTTTATTTGCATTTCTTAGTTATTATATATCTGAGATATTTGTTTCAATTATTTTCAAAAGGACTTTTTTCCTAGAGATTATGAGTTTATTGCATTCATGATTATAATTTCAAAGAGGAAGTGCTGTTTGTGAAGTTAATAACCATGTGTTTCATCAGTTTCTTTATTTTATGTATAAAACTGGGTGACTTAATTTTGAATAAGCTTCCCAATGCAGCTATCAAAATAGCTAGAAGGGCATAAGTCACTTTTATTTTTCGAAAATAAATGCTATTGTTAATAAATCTCCATACTATAAAACCATCAGGTAATGAGGAATAAGAAAAGACTAAGAGAAGAATTATATTTCTATGTTAAAAACATTATTATTATTATTATAAATCACGAACTGGAGGGAGAAAAGCAGTTCTTTTTTTAATGTAGCTCTGAGGAAGAGATAGTGTATTGATAATGCAGGTGAATGGAGTCCAGTGCTATATGGGTAATGGTTGTCCAAGTCTCTGCAGCTGCTTCTTAACTGTGTTTATAGCACCTCAGGCTGTGAAGATTTAGTTTTGAATGGTTTATTCACTTCAACACCTATTCAGCTTATGGAATACCTGGGGGAACCATGAGACAGAACTGGTCATATTATTTCCAGCAAGTAATACTTGATATGAATTTTCTCTGCTTTGTGCATCAGTCCTGCTTTCCTTAGCGGAAAAGTTCTTTAAATGACAACACAGTGTGCATTTGAGGCATCCTGGTTCTCTTCTGTTTCTGTATTATAGCATACAGACAGGTTTTATATCTAAACAAGTATCTGTGAAATGGAGAAGTGACTCATTTGACTAAAAGCATGAAAGCATTTGAGAGGCACTAGATAAAAAACTTAGGCAAGGACAAGGAGGAAGTCATCCTCTGCATCACAGGTCTAATGGAGTGGCATGATCCTCCCTATCCATTTGCATAATTGAAATATTTTCTCCATGATTGTAACTTTTTCACTCTAACCACTGGTAGCTGAATAACAGCAAAAATACCTGAAATGACCCAATATGCAATCTCTGTGGTTTGGCTGTGAGTGCCCAGCAGACTGCCTGGCAACTGTAAAGGTGGGCTTCACAGGAAAAGGAACTGCAGTCTTAAGGTGAAGCACAACAGTTTTCTAATGCTGTGTCCCATTCCCTTCACCTTAGACACATGAAATCCTGATTATCTTGTTTACTAATTGTTGTATTTGAAGTCTTTGAGACCAATTCCCAAAGAGAAAAAGAGCTGGTCAGCTAGGTGCCAGGCAAAGAGAGGTTAAGGACGTAACTGCAAAATTGTGACTATGTCAGACTTTTAGGGAAAGTTGTTTATATTCTAGGGTAAGTAGAGATACTATAAAACATTTTCCACACAAGCGTTAACAAAACTGAAATTTCTCTGATCTCAATTTCTCTGAGTAACAAAACCCACTGCGTCGGCTCCCCTCGAGCCACCCCTCTTGGAGGGAATCTGCGGCTGTCCTGCAGCGTCCCTGGCCACCTGAACTGGCCACTGCTGACAGGAGCTGGCTGCTGTCATTGCTGTGCTGTCCTTCCCCAGTGGGGAAGGGGCTCGCAGAGTGTCAGCTGGGGAGGCGCCGGAGGCAAAGGAGGAGGGAAGGGTCTTCGTGTAGGTTCCAGCAAGATGGTTTACTGTGGAGAGTCCAGGGACGAAGACACCGGGAAAGCTGAAGATCAGGGTTTATAAGGGGAACAGGGCAACCCATCAGGGAGGGGCAAATGGGCGGAGGGAAACTTGAGGGACAACCGGGGAACAAATCGGGACTGGGGAAGGAGGGACTGGGTAGGGAGGAACCAATGGAGTGTCGAAGTGAATAGAACTTTGGAGAACATAATGAATATTTAACAGAGGACATACATATTGAACAGAGAACATACATAATAAACAGGGAATACAAACACGAGGGGGGAACACACATATGTGGCAGTGGTCCGATGACCACGAGGGCGCTGCAGCCCTCCAGAGGGCTGAGGCACCGCCACAAAAACCCTTTTAACTCTCTTTACGATGAGAAAAAGAACTCTTTACCACTGTTTGACTTGATCTCTGGGATACTCGAAACCAGGATTTTAAAGATGAGTTAAAAAAATTCTTGTAAATGAGCCTTTAATTTTTTTTCTAATTATTTAAAGTCCTCTTATAATTTCCATCTTTGATTTATTGCAACAATACCTAAAGCAAATATAGGAATAAGGGGTTTATGCAGAATTTCCATCCTTCAATTTTATGAGATTTAATCCAGCAAGATAAATCTACTTATAGCACAGACTAACTTCATACATTGCACTGCTGCAGAAATCAATAGTCCGTGGCTATGAAAGCAAAAGAGAAGCCCTGTTAATTCATTAGCAGGTCTAGGTTACATCTTAGTGTGGTCCATCCACATGAATACTCTCTGGAAGTGAATCAGAAAGAGTAGGATACCAGACGGCAGTTGGCAGAGAAAGAAATGCTTTGGTTTTGGGATAAGCATCTCAATCGCATCTCTAGCAGAGCCTGTGACTGAAAGATGTAGGAGCTGGAGAAGTCAAAGGAAACCTTCTCCACTCTTTATGACTTCTCTTATCAGGTACAGTTTGCCTTCTTGACGGAGCAGTAAGAATGTTTCCTCCCATTTCAATGTACTTTAACATGCAATGAAATCTAGAGGAGCCCTTTCATAGTTCTCTCTTCCTGCACCTTTGCCAAATATACAAGTGAAAATCGTGTATGTAATATATTAATTTCCTGCTATTTTTCTGTTGGCATTTTTCTATAATAAGCATCTAATCGGAAGAGTAGCTATTTTCCTGAAGTGCCTGCTCTGGGAAATTATATGTTATGATTTAGATGATAATTTTAAAGTTGGCAGTGAGCATGGGAAGTAATGCATACTTAGCATAACGATAGTTGTTTTATTTTTTGGTCAGCAGGTGTAAAATTTCTTGCTAAAAATCTATGAACAGGCAATGGGAATGTTTATTTTCTGTTTCTTTATCAAAGATTAAAGCTAAAATCAATTATTATTTTTAAATAGGAATGCCACTCAAAGAAAATGTGAGGAAATTATGTAATTCACATATGAATATATAATTCAATACAGACCTTGATTTTAAGTAGCTATGATTGGTATTTCAGGTACAGAGTACTTCAGGTGATACACATATTCTGAAGCAAAAGTCAAAACTCTGGTCAAAAAACTCCTTGGCCAGAATTTTTTTTTCTTTGCAGTGTTTTAGTATCACAGTCACACACCTTTTGTATTCAGTGCTGCGGTGAAAGTTTGGCATCTCACATCCTCCTAAGGGGCCGATCAAACTGCCGGCTGTGATGGGTGTGACACTGACAGCATGTAGCCATGTCCAGACATATCTCTTCCAAGCAGTCTTGATAGTGTTATTTAGTCTGCTTTGCAGTCATGTAAAACTCAGACTGAGTATTTGGCCTACTGATTCTAGCCCAGGAAGGTGAAAAAAATACACAGGCTCACATAACTACTGCAGCAACGTTGTCAACTTTCTAAAACATACACCTGCATTCTTTTTAGACATGAACAAGTCCAAAAATAAAAGTTTATTAGGTACTGCATATATAACTGGAAAATCAGAAGTCTGTGGGATTTTTTTGTCTTTAAATAAAGCTATGAAATACTATTAACTTGCGTTAAATTATGTATATTATGAATACTTTGTAGATTTTGCTCTTTTGATGATGAAATACCTAGTGCTTCTTGTTGACTTGCTTTGTACAGGTTTATAAGTTTTTATCAAATATTGTTGCTCCTAAATGATGAAAATTCTGACCTAGAACACAAGAAGATCCCTCGTGTAAGATGTAATTGGAACTACCAGCTGCTGTCTCTAGACTTATTGCTTTGTCATGGGTTTGCGTAGCTCTTCTGTTGGAAAGTCCTACTGCCTTCTCATTTAAAGCTGAATTGTATTTTTCCACATTCACTTCATGACCAGTCCCACAACAGCAGTTTTGGCACTGTGTGTAACACGGTGAAGAAATGGAAATAAATCTTGGTTAGAGAAATTTTCAAACTGGCAAATTATTACAAGAAAAACAACAACAAATTGAATATCAGATCCCAGACTACCACATCCATCTTAAATCGAGAAATGTACTGATCTTCAGAGAATTTATCACCTGTAGCTGGACTACCTACAGGTCTTTCTACTTTTCTTGCGTTTCAGCCCAATCTTGTGTTGGAATAACCATGTATTGTGTTTCTGTAATTTCTGACAGTACAGTATCCTAATGCTTTAAATTGTATTTCTATGCCACTGACTTTGGTATCTTAAACTGAGCAAATAAATGCTATTTTCAATATTAATAGAACATTAGAAATATGGAATTAAGATAAAACAGCATAGTATTTTTCTAAAATAATATAATTTCTTTGTTTACCCAGAGGGAGATATCTTTAAAGATACAGTTTTGTACGTGCTTGTCTAATTTTACTTGCTATATGGCAGAGAATAATTTGGCCAAACTCATTTTAGAGTAATCAGGATTATTTTTATTAAGACCATATTTAACTCAAGGCATAATGAATAGCTATGCCTTGCTTATCAGTAAGTAAAGTGCATTTATTCTGTGGCAATTCAAGAATGACTTTCAGAACAGTTTGATATTTCTATTAAGGAAAAGAAACAAATACATACGAGTCTATAGCAGTGGGTACAAAACTTGATGGTAAAGAGAAAAAGTATAAGTAGACACTTAAGAGCAATATAAGAGTTTGTGAAGATGCATAAATTCACAGTCTTGAGCAGTATTTTGGAAGTCAAAATACAATTCTTCAATAATTAAAACATTACTTGGCAGATAATTTCAGAAAATTATCATTGCAAACTTAAATTAAAATTAAACCACAGTAATTTTATTTGTAATTTGCATATCAAATTTACAGAAAAGACTATTTCAGCGTATTTAACCTGAAAAGAAAATGGCCTAGCAATAAGGAAGTAGCCTCGGCCTCAGAGCAATATGCATGTCTGCTTGCATATATTTAATTCCTCACAGTTATATTTCATTCATGAAAGAGAATAGCTAGCATGGTAGATTTGATATGTAAAGTTTTTCAAATGGGTTGGTATGCAAAAGTTTTCAAAAACCTGTATTATGCCTTCATTTTGAATGAATTGCTCTACAAGTCCTCTCCTCAAGCACAGTCCTTTGAATTTCTCAGGGAACAAGAGTCCATGGGACAAAGGATGGGGCTAGAGGTGTATCTTCCCAAAGCCCCTGCTGATGGTTCCCTGACATGTGCTGTCCCAGTTTTATAAATTAGAAATCTGGTCATTTCAGATTAGTCGCTAAGCAATGCCAGCTGTCTTCCTTTCTAATGCTTCCAAGATGCTTTGAAGCTTTTTCATAACTTGATTTGTAACATTACTGCAGAAAGGGGCATATAAGTGACTATGGCAAGAAAAATATTGCCTATTATTTACTAAAGAAGTAGATATTGGTCTTCTTTGATTAAAAAAAAAATCTTTAGACTCAAATCAAACAAAGTAAAGCTAAAATACCTTTGCTTCTAAACTTCCAAGTTAAAAGAAAAACTGTTATATAGGGAAGTGTCTCTTCTGTGGTTGTGGGCTCCTTCTTATCTTCGGGTTACAAGTGTTTTGCAGTTGCCTCTCCTAATCATGAACGGGAAATTGGTGTTGTAAGAAAGTTAAGTTATGGGAGAAAAGTGAAACTTTTGGGGGGATGTTTGTTTACTTCGTATTGATATTCATATCCTTCACGCATATTTTCCAAAGCATTCATCTAAATTATTTGTTCAAAATGAACATGGGAAATACAGTCACAAAGAGAACCACTGGATGGAGCTGTTTGTTGTGACTTTTATTTTATATTTTACTTTGGGATATTAGATCCCTGTAGGTGCAAACAAACTACCCTCGGGGGGAAAAAAAAAAGAGAATGAGGTACAAATGACAGAGGAAATACATGGAAAATTAATCAGAACCCTGGACCTAATTAGGCAAACTATTGAATGAGGAGAGCTTGACTGAAAGGGACAGTACACTAGGAAAGTGTAAATAAAGCTGAGAAGCAAAATTTCTCTCCATCATTGCAGTAATATCCTATTCAGGTTTCTCACTAGCTATTTAATGCATAAGAGATTGTGTTTGCATGTATTTGTCTCTTCTGTCTTTAAAAACAATAAAACAATTGCAATTTAGTGAAACAGATGCCTTTTATCTATAACCAAGAAATGAATGACAGGAGCAATAATGAACGATACATTTTCAAAACAGCACTAAAACTCCACTTCACTAGGCTTGCCCATGTTTTCCTCAGATGCAAGTTTACTAACTATAGTGTAAGTTGTTTAAAATAAAAAGCCAAAATCTGTGAAATGCAGCAACCAGCTCTTAATCATATGCGCATTAGTACTTTGGGAATTTTTGACTTTTGTATTTCTAGTGCTTGCAAGTGCTAGAATGATTTCTAAGTTCGTGGAAGTGGTGATGGTGGTGGTGTATACAGGGGGGATCTAATTCCTTTATCCATTTGTTTCATCCATCTCAGAGCAAAATGTGTTCTGAAAAATAAAGGAAAAGCCCTAGCAGAACCTCTAGACAAATTCAGTTTATTGGATCTCTCCTAAAGTTGTTCAAAAAACCCAAGAATTAAATGAGAAATTTAGTAGAATTCTTAAAGTGGTAAGTTAATTCCCACCACAATAAATACTGCAGCTTTAAAAAAGGTGTGAAAGAGCAAGTATTGAAAAATACAACTATCAGAAGGATAGTTCAGAGAGGTGTTAATGGTAATTATAGATGAGAAAAACTAAACCCTAAAACCAGAGAGCTTTCAATTGAAAACATCTAATGCTTTTTTTCAGGGAAAATAAAATTAAAATAAAAAGAATCTCATTAAGGGGTTAGCGTCAAGCTATAGAACCTCAAAAATATGATAGTCATTGTCCATATGATTATTGTACTTTTTGATAAAAGGAAAGGAGTCATAAAACACAAGATGAAAAAAATGAAAAAAAATAAGCCTTTGAAGAGATCTATAAAATATTTATTGAAATTCCTTCTGTGTACTCAAGAAAGTACACAGGGCTAGTGACAGAGATTAAATGTTCAGCATCTACATTGAGATATGTTGGGGTTTTAATGTACTGAATATTGATCGTGTGATGAGTCCTAGAAGTTTTTTTCCTGCAGTTTCTCACAAGGGGAGGGAGAAACTAAAACATCACAGAAGATTCATGTACATAAAGTAGGGTGTTAATGGCTTTGTTGAAAGGAGAATCTTCTCTTCAGTCTGTGCACATCACTAATAATGTCTAAAAGCCCATCAGAATTGCTGAGCTTTTTTGTTCATGAGGGTTGAGACGTCTGAGACTCAGTTTATGGTTTCATTTAGGATGGGAGCTTTCAAATAAAATGCTGAGCTCAAAAGGAGTATCTTAAGACAGGGATTTTTCTTTTGCTTTAGGTCATCTTTTCAGCACTCGGGAGGTAAAAATTCTGTTTCAGTAAGAATATACAGTTGAAGAAAATAAGTAACTGGCATGGCTTGCAAATAATAAAAGTATAAGAAAATCATAGTTGATCTCAGGCCGATATTCCTGGTATGGTTGCAGAGCTTTACCAGCACAATTCCCTTTGCACCTATGATCCATTCAAATAAAAAATCTCGCAAGATCCACAGTTGTCTTGACATTTTCTCAAGCTTAACAACTGAAATGATGTGAGAAAAAATGGCCAGCCCCTTCACTTCGAAGAAGTAATTTATGCCTGGTAAATCCATTGGCAAAGAAGTCTGTTCTGCAAGCTGTTGCTCTCAGAAGCTGCAAGTTGAATTTGGCCCGCATGAGTGCTTCAGGCCATCTGCAATTTTTTAGTCACTGGATCTTGTCTCATCTTCCAGGAATCATTTGGACTCTACAAAATCAGCTTTTATGGTTGAGCAGACGTCAGGCCCCACAGTAGTCTACTGTCATAGTGAGGGAATAAAGGATGCAGCTCTAGGAGGTAGATGGGGAGCTTCCTTGTAGGGGCCATGTGTTGTTTCCATTGCTCTCCATCCACAACGTCCTGTTGTTCCCTTGTGCCACAGCCAAGATGATTCTGTAGGATAGGGACTTAGAAAGTGATGCTGCATACCTCTAGGGGGTTTAAAAGATGACAACTCTTATGGCCTTACACAGTTGGAGGGAGCAATCCTATGAACAAAAATGAGAATTAGAAAATGTCTGTTGACTAATTCAATAAAGTAGGGAGCCCGCACAAATCATAAACAGGTTAACTGGAGTTCTATTTATTGTTAGTTTTATTTTAAAAAGTAGAATCCTTTTTAATTTATCTTCTTCCAATATTCCTAAATTCAAGAATTTAAAATTTCCAGATGTTGACCTGTGCCAATAATGACACTCAGTATACTGTGGCACACATATCAACAATCTTTCCTACGCTGACGTGAGCAATGTTTTCACGGATAGGAAACTGATCTGTTCACTCACACATCTGTTTCCAAACACCACTTCAAAAAATCATGGTTGAAAATCTATTTTCAACATGAAAATGAAACTAAAAGTACTTTTTTTGGAAGGAAAAACTTTTACAGGAAATAATTTTTGCCGTTTCTGACAATGAAGGACATCACTAGGCCAGCTGTTTGTTCTCTTTGGTCAAAGTTAAACTAGAATAGAAATTCCAGTAAGGCTTGCTGCTTTTTCTACAGAAAATGCATTAACCTATTTCAATTGAGATTCTGGCGTGCAATAGTCAAAATCTAAAAAAAAAAAAAGTAGTGGAAATTTTCTTACAAAGGCCACAGCGAAACAATGTGCATAAATTTTGTAGTGGAATATTTCCATATGCTGACCTAGAGTCTACACGGTCTGTAAGTATATGTCCACAGGTCCTCTGCACGGGTGGAGGGGCACAACCCACTTGTCTTAAAGATCTTCTCACTGGAGATATCCTTGCAGTGCAGTCTACCAGCTGAGCTGTTCTGTAATCCATGGCAGCCATAATTTGTTGGCTGATCAACTGAAAAAATACGTTTTTGTCCAACTGGCTTATTTTGACTAAGTGGCTAATGAGCTATTCAGCAAACAGTTGAATTTTCAGACTCTCAAACCAAATTGAATACCGCAAAATAGCTTCAATCACTTTCCCTGAGAGAGGCATGCATTTGTGCCAGGAGCTGAATGCAGTTCTCAGTAAAACAATAAAGCGATGTAAAGTTATAGGACTTGCTAACTCCATCAGTCACACCTGCACTGAAATGACCCATTGCTCACCCATGCAGAGATCTAAATATCTTAGTAGATATTGCTGTCACTCATTTTTTGATAAGTCCTCCTGGCAAGCAGGAAAAGGTCATGCTTATAGATCATTCTTCTATTCCACAGGCTATAATTTACTTTTCTTTATAACCAGGAAAATGGGAGAAACAAACAGTAACTGACTCATGCTGGCTGTTGAAGACTTGAAATATCGGTGCCTCCTTTACTTGAGCTGTTCAGCCTGCAAAAAAAGAGAAGACTTGGGTGTTTAATTCACTTCTCTATGTTCAACTGCTCTGTGATGCTCATTATTAAAGAAAAAAGAAAAAGGAAGCTGATGAAATAAAAAGAAATCCAGCAGCCAGGAATCACATTTTTTAATCAGGTTTCTGGACACATACATAAAGCAGGGAGAGCCAGAAAAAGGGAAATTTCCTTCTGTCCCATTTCACAATACAACCTAGAAATCTAAAGAATCTAGAATTTTTTTTCATTCCTTTTCTAGTGATTTTTATGCTACAGAGCATTGTTTAAAACATAAGACTTTGTATTGTTATAATTTATTTATAAATCAAGATATTTTATAATTAGTCTGAGGAACATGAGACAGTATCCAGGCCAAAAATATTTTAAGTACTCAAAATGATATATATTTTTTCTTCATTGACTGAGGATAATTTGAAAATATATATGTTCACACATAGTATAGAAACATACAGTATAAAGTTAAGAATCACCTCACACTGGATGTGTGAGACTGGATTATTAAATCCCATTTTTCCTGGATCTGTGTGACATAGTTTAACAATTTTTGTAAACACTTCCTGAGTCATCAGCCTATATTTACTACAGAATGATGCATATTCATGAAAGATCTGGAAAGGAAACCCAGAGAACTTTGTGACACAACTCATTGTTGATGGTGAGCTCTTCAGTACAGCATTCATATTCATACCCAAGAAAGCTGACAATGAAGGATTACAGAAATGTTATGCAACTAAGTGACTGGGTGGTAGTAGGGAATATAAAGGCCAACATTTACAAAGGTAAAATAAGACAGGCAAGGGAAAGCTCTGTCTGCTGCCACGTCTACCTTTGTGCATGCAGTGGTGGTCTTGCATTTTTTGTCCACAGAGAAATCCGGGTGTTTTGACACATAGTTTCACATAAGCACTGGCTCAAGAATGGTTATAAAAGTAAAACAAGTTGGAGTGATTCAGAAAGCAAGAGGCAACAAAGCAGAAAACCTGTCTGAGTGTACTCAGCAGGGCCCACCTTGAAAATTGTATGCTATTTGTTCCTTTTTTGTTAAAAGACATATGCTAGATCTTAAAAAGACACAAAAAAGAGCACCAAGGTTCACCCTGTACTGTTACAATCAATTGTGAAATGAGATAATTCTTTCTTCCAATTCATCCTTTGGAAAAGAACATCTGAAATGTAAATTTCTGGGAAAAGTTTTGCTTTCTTTTTCCAGTAGCACTTCCTGACTTAGTCTTAGAGAAATCTTAGAGAAAGAACTTGATGTTCTTATTTCTTTCTCTTTTAAAGAAAGTAGGAGACTAGATGATTCATTTTTCAGGGACTTGTCTAAAGTCCTTTATATGAACTAGTTCAAAGCTAATATGACATTCCTGATGTTTTTGAAGTAAAAATTAGTAGAAAAAAGTTAAACAGTATTAACTCAAATACTAGAGATTTCAAGAAGAGAGTAAGGAATGCAAAATCAATTTAAAAAATAACTTAGGAAATTTCCACTGGTGTGAGCTATGATGTCTATTTGTACTTCAGAAAGGACAGAGTCAAACACTAAGGATTCTGGAAGTTTAAGCTGAAAACCTCCCTACCACCAAAGGAAAAAAAAGAGGTTAAAATAGCAGTCAACTGTTACTTTTACACTTACAGAGATATCTCCTTAGAGAATACAGCCCTGTTTTCAGCTTTGCTGTTACCATCACAAAAAACCTCCAAACCAACAAACAAACCCAAACTAAAAGACAGAAGTGAGAAATGCAGTTCTGGTATTTCTACACTTCCTTGTGCAGCTGTATTATAAATGTGTTAACCGTTCTGTCTCATACTACTACACCTAAATTCCAGCTTTTTAAAGAGTATCAGACAAATACTTCGTCTCTACTCAGGAAACTGCATGATAACAGAATCTTTTATTAGTTCTACAGGTTAGATAAATTGTACATTTCAATTCTTACATATGAAAACCAAATATCTTTAGAGGAATTTTAGTTTACTTAGCTGTTTAAAACATGACTATCATGTTGTTATTTTTTTTTTTTTTTGAAAACTTGGTGAAAAACTTGACGTTATTGTGAAAGGAAAGATTCTGTCTTGAGTATGAATATGTGTCTTTTGGATCTCTGGCTGCATATCTAAAGACATCATTTGCCCCACAGCATTTCAATGAAAGTAAAATAACCAATCATGTTATTCTGTAAGGTATTTTGGTTGCTGTAATGACATATAAGGAAGAGTAAATAATGTCAAATAATTTCTGTTCTCAAATATAATAGCTATACTGGAAATGATTGTCAAACCAAAATGCACTGACTTGATATTAAAGTACAACAATCAGGAGTTGTTTTTAGGCAAAGTTTTTGCAACATCTGCAATCCAAGCAAAGAGAGGTTTAGATGAGATAAGAGTAAAAAAGATTCTAAAATACTGATACTTTAATATAAATTTTAATATAATATAAAAGACAAAAATGAAGACATGATCACATTACTACTTCAAAATGTAACACTGATTGTGTACTATTGCATTTTTAAATTTATATTCAATTTACTCTTAATTCATATTTATGTGATCTTTTTTCTGTTATGAAAATACGTCAATTTTACATCATATTGTTTCTTACATGAAAATAAGACATTAATTTATTCCCATTTTTATACATGACAGGGTTATTTTGACATTTCTACATGATGAACAGTAGTTTCACACAGAGCAGTTCTAATTTCTCTGCTGAAATTATCTATTCAGGGTCTCTTCCAGCTACCTGGCATGGCTACAAAGGGAATATGCTCTTGCTTTTGTGTCTGGACAGCTGTGAATATTGCTGATGATGTCCAGTCTTTCTATCTGTTTGTCATAATGATATGCATACTAAATAACTAAATGTTCACAAGTAAGCATCAAAAATTCCTATTGAAATTCCAGAGATTTATTAACGTAAAAAATTTGTTCAATAGCTGTATTTATACATACACTTCTTTTTTCTTCAGATTATCTCCTTCCCCATTGTTATGATTATTGTTTTTCCTCTTGACAAGTCTGTACTTTAAAAATTTATAGTAATTTGAATTCTTAATTCCTGAGTGCAGAATGTAGTTGTAAATGCCATTTTGTCTGTTATTTCATGTGTTTTATTCTTAGTGCTGGTTTATTCATTAGCTAATCCACTGTGTGTGTTCCTCTGCAATGTCACTGCTTTGAGCTAAAACAATGCTTTTAGAGTTAGAAAATAAACAGGGTATATATTGATTGAAAAGTGAATCCTTCCTATTTTCTGTGAGTGGACAGTAAATGAAGAGTGATTTTAGCTGTGGTTTGTTTTGTTCTGGGTAGAACAGTTGCTCTGTTGTGTCTGAGCCTCACTTAGCAGGAAATCTCCCCACTAGCAACTTAAAAGTCTTTCATGGTTCTGATATAAAGGTTAGTTTCCTCCTTCAAAGGCTAGGCAGATGCTGTGAGTCCAGATGATGTGAGTCAATAATCTTATGGCATATTTTTTCTTTTTCTGTCATACCCGAGTCCTAAATGCTTCTTCTTGTTGTTGTTGTTTGGGGGGTTTTGTTTGTTTGTTTGTTTATTTTTGTTTTGTTTCCCTGAATAGGCATCATGAGCATTTGTTTATTTTTATGCTGTCTCATAGCCATTTTCAGAGTTCATGGGCCAGACTAATTAGAGTCCAGACACAGGATTGGATTGACCTTGTGTACACGCATTTTCCATTTGCAGAGCTGACTGAGAGAAATGGCTATGGCTGAGGACGGCGTACAGATCATGACAGTCAAACATGTGAGCTGGACTCAGGATATCCTGAGGCTAAAGGAAAGAATTCCTGAGAAATTTGCCTTGGAGTGATTAAAATACAATGTTTGCAGACAATCACTTTCTCACTGAAAAGGTAGGTTTACTGGTAATAGAGCTTGACAGGCACTTGCTTTTGCCAGTGATTATGAACCTGCAGCATATGGCCAGATGCACTCACTTTGCATTCACTTGCTGCAATGATTGAAAAATTAATTTTGAAATCCAAAGACCTGCAACTGACAGTTTTCTAATGATGAGTGATGTGGTTATACCAAATTGTCTAAAAAAACAATTTCTTGAATTTTGGTCTTCTGATTCATGTCTTCATACTGCTTTTTACAGAGTCGCTGTGTATATTGCCAAAATGATTCTGCTCCTGTTCACTGGAGCTGTGTTTTTATGTTTTTAATTAGTATAAATTGTATTATATCATATTGGAATTTACACAGGAGGGATTGAGAGCAATATATTTTGGGTAATGATATTCAATATTTAATCAGTCCATACTAAGAGTATATAAAGAACTTAATTCCCTAAGTTTACAATCCAGTTGTTAATCATCAAAGCTATTCAGTTTTCTTGACTTCTTTATGTTTTTCCAAAACAACTTTTAATATTTCCACTAATTTTTAGTTTCAGCTCTCTTTCACCATGTCAGTAGGACAGTGAATACGATCTAAGGTTCTTACTGCCATCACAGTGTTATTACAGTTGTTACTGTTATCCTAGGTAAGACTCTTGCTTTGAGTAAGGTAGTTTTACATATTGAACTTGAAGGTAAACAAACATGAATAATGTCTATGCTTCAACCATAATGGAAATGGTAGTGGAAAATGAGGACTCTCCCTAACATGAATGTACCTAAGATTAATGCACTAAAGGTAAGATTAATAACCTGAACTTTTCTGCTGAGAAGACAAGGTACCACTGTAGCATCATCAACTCCTGTCCCAGATTCCCTAGACAGCTACTGAAGAGTTATGTCATACCCAAACATTGCAAGGAAAGGCAGCAGCACGATAGGGATCTGCTCTTCAGAAGAGGCCAGGGACACTACACAGGATGGCAATCTGGAGCCTGAGTCAGTGTGATACCGTTGCAGAGAAGGGAAAACACCTCCCTGGAATGAAGAGTTGTCTGTTCTAGGGAGCCTTGGCAACCCCTGAGCTGGAGTGCTTTGTCCTGTTCAGCAAGTGAGAATGGGCAGAGCTCTGAGAAATGTGATGCATTGGGTTTTCATGGCCAGGTTTTGGTAGTGTGGGGGATACAGGGGTGGCTTCTGTGAGAACCTGCCAGAAGCTTCCTCCATGTCCGGCAGAGCCAATGGCGGCTGGCTCCAAGATGGACCTACCACTGGCCAATCAGAAGTGATGGTAACACCTCTGTGGTACCAAATTTAAGAAGAAAAAAAAGAGTTATTGAGCAGATGTAATTGTGACCAGAGAGGAGCAGGGTGAGAATATGTGAGAGGAACAACTGTGCTGAAACCAAGGTCAGTGGAGAAGGAGGGGGAGGAACTGAGATCCCCCTGCAGCCCATGGTGAAAACCATGGTGAAGTAGCTATGCCCCTGCAGCCCATGAAGGATCACGGGGATGCAGAGATCCACCACCGAGGAGACCCAAGCTGGAGCAGGTGGATGCCCAAGAGAAGGCTGTGAACCTGTGGAAANGTCAGAGCAGGCTCCTGGCAGTGACTTTGCAGACCCGTGGAGAGAGGATCCCATGCTGGAGCAGGTTTCCGGGTAGGACTTGTGACCCTGTGGAGGATCCATGTTGGAGCAGGGTGTGGAAGGAAGGAACTGTGAAGAAGGGCTGCGTCCCGTGGAAGAGTGACCCATGTTGCAATAGTTCATGAAGAACTGTCTCCCATGGGATGGACTCACATTGGAGAAGTTCATGGAGAACTGTCTCCTATGGACAGTTCTGGAGCAGTGGAAAGACTCTTCTCCCTAAGCAGCAGGAGAAAAAACCTGTGATGACCTGACCATAACCCCCATTTCCTGTCTCCCTGCACTTCTAGGGTAGGAGGTAGAGCCGGGAAGGAGGGAGGGAGGGGGGGCAAGGGGGTTTGAAGATTTATTTTACTTCTCATCATCCTGTTCTGGTTTTGTTAGTAATAAATCCAAATAATATCCCCAACTCAAGTCTGTTTTGCCTGTGATGGTAATTTGTGCATGACCTCTCCTGGTCCTTATCTCAGCCCAGGAACCCTGCATTGAATTTTCTCTCCCCTGCCCAGTTGCAGAGGGGAGTGATAGAATGGCTTTGGTGGGTTCCTGGTGTCCAGGCAGGGCCAATCCACTACCTATACAAAAGGAGATCAAGTAAATTTGGATTGTTTAGTTTGAAACAGGAAGGAAGACATGAATACAGCTTCCTGAAACTCCAGATATGCAGCATTACTATGCTAGTTTTGGCCCAAAGTCTGTGTTTTTGTCTGTTCCAGTATGTCCTAATGGATGTAAAACATACATGCTATACAGTAGTTTATTAGTAAGCACAAAGGTTTTTTTCTAAATGCATACATCTGTGAATATATTCCTACCACTTGCAAAAATTCTATTTTTTCTATCAACTCATCAGAAAGTGACACCACTATATTTTATTTATTCAGAGGTCTTAGTCCCCTACTTTTCTGACTGTTAACAGCTCTAAATGCCATGCAGTTGTAATTGAAGCTACTAATAAAGATCAGAATTTTAAAAAAAAATATTTTGGCTGTGGACTGGAAATTAGACAGTCATTATGAAGGTGGATGTGGGAAGACAAAGAGTGAAGGAGAGAGAATGTGAGATTCAGCAATGTTCTTCTGACAAGAAAGTGATTGCGTAGGTGGACTTCCAGAGCCTTGTCTGAATATTACCTGCGCACTGGGCTCCTGATGGGAGTGACAGAATTCATTTCAGTGTCTACCATGAGAAGGGTAAAGAAAAAGAAGGAGAGAGAAAAAAAAGAAAAAAGGCTTCGTTCATTAATCAGCTTGTTAGACAAGAGATCTGCTCTATAATGAGCTGCCTCTGAAACCTACAGAAAGAATTGGAAATAGTTTTACTAAAGAAGACTGATAGCTTAATGTGAAGTACAGCACACTGGGCATTTTGTCACTAAGATATGATGGCCAGAATTTGGGTGCTAGTAATATGACATTTTTTTGGTGCTATAGTGTTGCATAAAATAGTCATGATACAGCAGATTATTTCAGAAAACAACTCTTAGAATTAAACAGGGGGGCACTTGGTTAATATTTAAGTCTACCCTTCACACTCCTGAGAAGCCAGAGGTGAAGGTATGTACACTTCCATTACATGTGGTCATTCTGAGCTCTGAGCTCCTCTGCTCTCAGAGTAACTGGGTATGTATGCAAGTCTGAGAGATGAACACTGGAATTATCTTAAGAATGCTTTGTAAAACTGAAAATGTGTCATTATTAAATATATATATATATATGCATATATATGTTCCATATACATTGACTCTTTATCCCCATGAGGAACACTATATTTTTGGTAATTGAAAATGCACAAATAGTTTCCATTCAAGACTAACAATAATTTTTCAATTATGTTTTCCTTTTAGATACTGTGTAATAGCATATACTGTATTATCTGAACTGATCTTTGTGGCTAAAGAGGGGTGATTATATGATCTTGCTGACGTACAAGCAAATTGTCATTCCAGTATCTAAGCTTCGTGAGCAACATTAACTGTGTGTGGATGAAAGGGATTTTTCAATGGAACTAGCAAATATGGAAAGCACACATCTAATTTAAATGGAGTGGAACTACAGATACTGAAAGGTACTGAATGGCTGCATTTTTTTTAAGGTAGAGGTGGACTTTGAAAATATACTGGCACATCTTAGCATCTGAGATAATTTAGATTGTGGGGTACATTTATAGACACTGTTTTCAGGGGTGTTAATGAGGGAACCGCAGCAGTGAAAAGCTTGTGTCTGTGTCTTCCCAATTAAAAATTTCTCTTTTATGCTATAATGGAACTTTATGTACCATTTTTGTTTAGGAAAAAAAAATTCCCACAAAGAGATAAAGTTATTAACACATGGTGCAGCTATATACTCGGAGCAAAAGAATTTCTTTTTCAATAAAACATGTTGAAACACTTCTATAGCATGAGACAGTCATTTGTAGATGCAGCCTTTTTCATTATTAAATACCAGAAGCTACATAAGTGGAATTTTTATTCTCTCCTTACTCACGGCAATATCACCCTTGTCTTCCCTTGCCTAGCTTTCCACCAAATTTTAACTTTCAGTGCAGAAGTGTGGTACTATAAATGCTGAGAAGTGCAAGAGAGAAGTGTGTCAGGGTTGTGCGGCAAGATTTTGGTAGAGGAGAGTTCCAGAGGTGGCTTCTGTGAGGAAATGCCAGAAGCTTCCCTCAGGTCTGACGGAGCCAATGCCAGCTGGCTCCAGGACAGACCCACCGCTGGCCAAGTCTGAGTCCATCAGTGATGGTGGTAGCACCTTTGGGATAACGGAGTTAAACAGGGGAAGGAGGGCGGGAGAGGAAGTACTCCAGGTGCCAGGATAAAGTTGTGTGTGGTGCAGGGAGTTTAGGAGTGCAGGGAGACAATTAGGCCTCCCTGAACCATAGAGAGCATGAAGAAATAGCTACGAAGGAGTATTACATGGAGTCAGCCTCACGTTTAGTAGGACTCCATTGTAATCAGGGTGCCAGGCTCTCTGGGAGATAGCGGCTGAAAGCTGTGCGTGCTGTGCATTGCATGTGACAGTCCATTATCCCAGAGGCTGCTAGCCCAGCTGAGAGGGCAGCAGTCAATGGAGAGGTGACTGCTGGGCAATTCTGATATGTTTTAAACCATTACTGAATCCTTTTATCCAAAGCTGTAGCACGGCTCTGCCAATCAATCTGTAAGACACTGTCTCTGTGCAAAACATTATTGGACAGCTGTCTCTCAGTATCAAAGTCTTTCCTGAATGAAGACAATCTTTTGTACAAAGTAGAGACGTCCTGAGTGTAGAAAACCTCTCTGTTGTGCAATACAAAACAAACTGATGGCAAAACTGATGGTTTAGTATGTGGTGACTGCACAAAGCAACACTGGGTTAAGGTGACCCCACGCTGCCTTCTTACTGGTGTGGTTTAGTGCCCACAAGTGAAACTGGTTCCTAAAAAAACATGCTGTTCTTGTATAGAAGCATCACCCGTAGAACATGCCTACAAATGTACGTTTTAATTGGTCAGATTCACTTCCTGTATGTTCAAGGAAGCTCGAAAGTGCTGGCCTTTCCCATGGGGCTTCTGGCCATCCAGGCTGTGCTGGGAAAAGCAGTCCACAAGGAGCGGCTGTGCAAGAGCTCTCGAATCGGCAAGGTGACACACTGAATATGTGAGATTGTGTAGAAATCACAAGAACTGCCTTTTCAGTTGAAAGGATCTTCCTCAGATCCTTCACAACACCAAACAGCTCTCAGCTTGGCTAGTTAGAAGCTATCATTAGATCTGTCTGTTAATAGGACTACTTTAATATGACTTCCAGGAAGTGGAAAAGTTAACTATAGAGCAATTATTCCCCCAGCCTAAAGTATGGCTTACAATAAAAAACTTGGAAAATAACTTCTTTGTAATTTTTCATGTCTCACAATTCCCTATATTTTGCTCTTCAAAGGAAAATATACAACATTTTTAAAAAATATT
>VZTA01017433.1:0-45633 GCA_013398855.1 Mohoua ochrocephala
TGGCTTCATCATTTTTATCAGTTCTGAACATTTTATAAGTGACTAAAATCAAATTAATCCTTAAAATATTGTCTGGGTAATAGCTTAAAACATTCTTCCAAGGCAAGAAGAAATCTAAAATATGCTACCAAGAAAGAATAAATCCAAATTTTTGGTACAAAAGGGACTTCACCTAAACTGCAAATGTTGTATATTCTCTTCTGAGCAGAGACGTTTGTGGTAGGCTTGCCTACAGCTGACCATAATGGATCTTGGATGAAAGTTGTTCTTGAGGGCTTTTGTGACACGAATGTTAAGGAAATGATAATGCTATAGCTTTACAGACTAAAAAAGTAGCTTTCCAAGTCAAAGTATTGATTCTACAAGTCCTTATTAATTATGGTGGTTCATTCAAAAATTGCATTAAAAAAGATAGAAAATTGGAGTATTCTATTAAGTTGTACTGATTTATATTATGTGCATGTCAGGCCTCTTCCAGACGTATACAAAAGGAATTTTGCACAGAAAGCAAGCTATTTTTACCTTGTGCTTTCATTTGCATTTCATTTAATCTTGAATGACTGCAGGTCAGCTTATTCAAATGTTCATGTTTTATTGAACCTGATAATAGACCACCCAAGAGAGCTGAGATGGATTCACATCCAGCCCTCACCTTGCCACTTCAGGAAACAGCTACACAGCTGCGTTGCTTCATCTTCCTCTTCTCTGTCCCAGGCTGATTCTCTTCTCCTTTTCTTGGGCACATTAATGATATTTGTTTTGAAGAAAAGTAGAGAGAGAAAAAGCAGACCCTTAAGAGTGCTAGTTAATTAGAAGCTCCTCTGTTTGCTATAAGTAAATGAATTCAGATATAGCCATTCTTTTTTTTTTACCCTGAAGAGAGCATTGCTATTTGGGGAATAGAGTACAAAAATAAAAGAGCATGTTTGGCTTCAATGTGTAGATAAGATATCAACATTGTTTTCTAATCAGGAATTTTTATAATCCACCTGGAAGGTTAAGCTGTAATACTAATTTAGCTATGGTCACAGGGTTAAAACTGTTGAGATAGATTTGATGTAAGTGTAATTTAGGTATTTTTCCACTCATGGAACATCCTTACATGTTCACCGCATTGGCCCAAATGTTTGGAGAGTGAATATATGGGTGAGGTAGATAAAATAAGGGATAAAAGGCTATCTAAGGATTTTTGTGTCCATGTGTACATTTTCTCAGGCTCTTATTTATTGTAAAGACTAAAATATTAAGTTGCAAACTCAAAAAATGCTCCATAACAAAGCAAGTGTGACTCATCACTGTTTTCTGAATTGATAAAAGCACTTTTGAGTTTAACAAATAATCATGATTTATAACTCATTATATTTTTCTGGATTAACTGTGACTATCTATAAAAAGATTTTACAGTGACTAATCAGAGTAAAACCAACAAACAAACCAAAATAAACCCCAAATAATTAATGTTTGTAATTTATGCAAGCTGAATTAGTCTGACCCACAGCCCAATTTCTGGCTACATTTTTCACAGTAGGATTTTGTTTATGCTGACTGAATGCAGAGAGGAGGTATAATAGGATCACAGGAAAGTTGGGATCTACTGGGTCTGATATTTATCTTAATAATCAGTAGGATCAAGTTGCAAGAAAAGTCCTGTTCTCCTCCTGCAGTTCCCTAATGGAAAGGACTGTTTGTAGTCACTGTAATGGCAAGGACCAGATCAGAGCCAGTTACACCAGTGAGTCCATTACAAAATTCTCATCAACCCATCACAGCCATAGCCAACCTAAACTTTTGTAAACAGAGACATTTTCTGATAATGGCAGAATTGCTTTGCTGTAACTGCCAAAATATAGACAAAAAAAAAACTGTAGGCAAAGATTCCTTTCAGCAATAGAAATATATCCATAACGAAGTTATAAATTGACAAGTATTTTTATAATAGAAGAACCTATAATAGGTGTCACTGTTTTCACCGAGTTTAATGATAATTCCAAGTAACAAATAGAAACTGATTAATTACCATAAAATTCTCTTGACAATACCAACAGAAACGTTTTTTACCCCTCAGTTTTTCCAAAATAAGGTTTGTGTTGGTCTTGCATGTGCAATATATTTTACCACAGTGTCTACCACTATATTTCAGAAAATGGTCATGTTTGTTCTTCTAATCATCCGCACGTGCTGCACACTCTCCTTGTTGTGTTGCATTTCTTCTTGCTCTGGTATTATAAAGATCAAAAACCACTCTAGCAACTAATGCAGCCATGTTTATTACAGTGGGATAATTCATGAGATCTAAGTTATAATCTTTTTTAAGTATTTGAAAATCTTAAAACTGCAAGAGAAGAGTCTTCATGCAGAAAGTGCGACTGTACTGCCTTTCTTTTCCAAAGCCCACCAAGGCCAGAGTTGTACCAATGATACTGTCATGAAGGCTCTTGCACTAACCTTAACTTTTTCCTTGCATCTCCATGTCATCTTTCATCTCCTATACAGTTGTCTACATTTGAGAATTGTCCGTTTTTTAATCAGCACTGTGGGAACCTGATCGGTACCTAGGGATCGTTGTGCTTTGTTTTACAGAGCGCAAATAATGAGTGAAATAAAACTGAATGCTAGACACTGCTTAGCCAAAAGCTTGGGAGGTTATGGAGGAAGAACTTTTTCAAGCAAAACATGGAATTCTTCTGCTTTCATATGCTCTTATTGACATGTGAGGGAGACGCAAGAACTGACCCTTGCTATGTGCTTGTTTTACAGGTAAAAGTGAATTGACAACTTTAATCTTACTGTTTTCTGTCCTTGTCATACAAATGCACTTTTGTGCCTTGCACACAGTGTAGTGGCCATACACATGCTTAGCTTTATATACAGTCTATATGACAACATTTAATCCAATTTATAGCACAGTTGAATAAGTGGCATTCTTTTTAATCGCAAAAATACTGAGCCAATTCCTCAGGTATTGTAGGTAAGCCCAGTGTTTTCAGCAAAAGAATGTTGATAAAGAGCCTGACATAAAGTTTACACTAAATGCTACATTCTTGTGTCATGTAAAAATGCCTGTTTCACAGCTAAGCAGTGTTTCTTGCTACTATCCAATTTTCAAGGAAGGATATATCAAGCTCATGGCACTTTTGTGAAATACCTGCATTAAACTCTACGGTAGACAAAACCACTCAGATTAATAGTTTGTACAAGAGCTGACAGGACTTCTTGCCCTGGCTGGCACTCTCACAGTGTGAGCTCTCTTTCTGGGGAAAACTCCCTGCCAAAACTCTCGTAGAGCTGGTAGGTGCAATTCAGCCACCCATAAAGTAGTTGCAGAGGGAGTAGCATGGGTCAAGCTTCCTGTGCCAGATCTGTCCCCTTGCTTAGCTCGATGCTGCCCTGCAAATCGGGTCTTGGGGGGGATTAGTGTTCTTTTCCCTTGCACTGAATATTCCTTAGGACAAAATCTGGTCCATGAAATGAATATTGCAAAGCTCAGTTATTAGCAATGTTTCCCCCCTAAAGCTGTCCCCTTAATTGCAATTTGGAATTGGAGTTGGTTGCTTTCACATTTCATTTCCAGAAACCCAGATGATACATGTAATCTCTTATTAATGCCCTGGGAAAGTGTACTGCTTGGTTATGGTTTTCCTCATGTCTGTTTTACAGATGACTGAAACATAAATTAACTTCATTTTCTTTGCTGGCACATTTATGTAGTTCAGGAATAAACCTTCCATCCAAAGAAAGGTACCTGTAAGGCTTTGTTCTACAAAGAATGCATGAGTTTAAAAATTAACAAATACCGCAGATACCAAGAGCGTGCTCTGCCTCAGTACATTAGTCTGTTATCTTTTACAGAGAAGCCTGAAAACGGAATAAAAAACATGCAAGCCAAGAGCTCTGTTCCTTGGATATTAGCTGTAGAAAGATATGAACTTGTTCACAAGAACCCAGGAAGACTGCACAAGTGCAGCATCAGAGACAACAGATGGCAGCCTTAATCCGTGATGTTCCAAGCACTGCAGAAACATCAGCATCTCCTGCCCCTCACCCAACAAGTCACAGCTATCTTTCAACACTTTGTAGGTCAATTTACAAACACGTCCAAAAAGTTCATTTTGAGGATCTTTTCCTTCTACAAGCCTGGCTTGGTTTACATCCACCCTGTTATCACTATAAATGGATATCAAGGTGAGGACTGACAGCATCAGGAAGTCGATGTTTTCCTTGCATTTAGCTCAGGAGGACACTGCAGGGCTGTTGCAGGGTGAATGTAGAGTATTTGGCACTGTGGACACAGCCTGGTGAGCAAACCCCACACAGATAAGCACACTGAGAGCCTTCCTGGACAGAATTGCCTGCATGATTCACAGAAAGAGAGAAGCCATGCACCTTATCATCCTTGCCCTTTCCCTGGGCAGCATTCCTTTTGAGGAGGTCACACAGGAGGGCAGGCCTGCCTGCCTTCCCTCAAGCTAAAAAGCTTCCTTAGACTGACCAAAATGAATTTTGCTGTATGCTGTGACAGCAAAAGCTCTGTTTTCTCTCTGGAAATGCTGGCTAAAGGATGGGTCCTCAAGGCACCCATCGCTGAACAGTGATTTTCTTTTCCTGTTCACGTGGAGAGAAAGGCTAGGGTTTTCTTCACTTCTGAGAAATAAATTCCTGAAGCAAATTTCTTTCTTCCCCTGCACTTTTACAGGGAATAACATGACTATAAATCTTTCACAGGATTGCTAAGGGGCTTAATTAGTTAATAAATCAACTTAATCACTGCTAGCAGAAACAGTTGTGAGTTTAATCTCCCACTGGTAGTTTGTTCTTCTATCTTCTATGTGCAGAGCTGTGGAGCCACTGGTACAACTAACTTCCTTGTGCTTTCTGCATCTCTCCTGCAATGTAATGCCAGAGCTTTTTTGTCACATGGAAACACAACATGCCTTGTTATCATAACCAAACTCATGAGCATGATATAGATTCACATGGTTCTTGTCAAAAATGTCTCACTGTCCTCATATATTGATGTATCTCAGACTAGAGTCTGTGTTGTCAAGAATTGTCATAGTTGCTGGATGGAGAAAATGCTTCTAAATTGCTGAGAGATAATACAGAATTACAGCATTCTTGGTTATCATTTACAAGAGTTCCCTTTGAAATACAGCCAAAGGAATTCTGGTGACAGAATTGATGCAGAATAATACTATATAAGTTACAGTTGGCAAATACAGATATTCGAGGAGGATTATAAGGGGAAAAAACCAATTATACAAGATGGTTAACAGTAATTGCCCTTGCTAGCCAAATCTAATGAAAGCAGCTGAAGAAAAGGGGAAAGAATAAAAAGTCATTCACTGTATTTCGGGATTTGATTTAGTTTTCCTGTGGCACTGCAAATTAGCTTCACTTGTCAGGCAAAATTTGTGGCTTCCTGTTTTGTTATAAAAATTAGTAAAATGCTTTTTGTAGACAAAACTTTATGAGGTCATTCCTAAAATGAACAGAAACAAATGTCTGATGAACTGAATTCTTCCCTGGTTTTCCAAATATAGAGTTTGATCTTGGATGTACAGCCATCTTGTTACCCGTTGTCTAAATATTTTTCTCAATGTTTTCTGCAGAACATGTTATTTTGCTGATTTCTGGCTGTGAAAACTAAGATTTTTTCATTACTTTGTCATGATTTCTGTTTTACAGACACAAGGCAGCTGCCACTTGCATTTATGTGCTTATACATGATGGTTTGCAAGTACCTTAGGTTTCATTAAACTGCACATGGGAGAAGTAACTTATTACAGAAACACAACTGAGGAGTGAATACTTGGTTTCAGGCCTAAGAAAAATCAGTAATTAGCTTGTGTATCTCTAGATGATGATATCCACTGTGTCATACAGAAAACGCTCTTTGTCACCCTGTTGACATTTTATTCGGGATGTATTTCTATACACTGCAGTTTTTCAGGCAGAATATTAAGCAAAAATCTTCTGCATGCTTTCATTCTACAGTTGGATGCTGTGACATAAAATGGGAGCAATTTATTTCCATTAAAATACGCCTTTCAGTTTTACTACACAAACTTTGGTTTCTTAAATTATTCCACCTGTAACCGAGTCTTCTGGGTAGCATTGCAAAACAGATACAAAAAGACAAGAGCCAAAAACCCAAACCTAGCACCAGTATAAAGAAAAAGGAAAGAAAGGCAACAAGGAGAAGCACAAACAGACAAGAGACAACAGAGGAAAAATGATCCCCAGACCATAAGAAATTTGTACACTCAGCTGTGTTGTTCCATGAAGTGCAGAATCTCCCTGCTCCCCCAAAATCATCTTTCTCTATTTTTATGCCCTTTTGCATATTTTTATTTCCTAGGAAAACAAAGAGAGCAGGAAGTGGGTAAGGCATAGCATTATTTCTGGCAATGACAAGCAATACCAACATCTTGCAAGAAAAGCGTATGGCAAACTGCTATTTCTAATGCCTGAACCACTGCATAGTTTTCAATAATGGAAAAAACCCAAGTCTAAACCCAACACTACTTTGTGAATAATTTACTAGCAATTAAGAGCTAAATTAATCAACTCTCTCCGTGTGCCCTGAATTGTTCACCCAGCTCTGTCAGTTCATCTGCACAATTGTTATTAAGCTCCAATTAATTTCATAAACATAATTCTAAATCAGAGAGTTTGGTTAACTGAAATCCAGTAACGCAGCTGCTTCGCATTTTTCAGCAAAACATTTTTGTCATGGAAAATACCAGTTACTGAAATAAAATACCAGTTTTATGCAGAAAGATGTCATGTTGATAAAGAATTCATATGAAGGTCTTCTCAGGTTCAGGATAAAATTTTTATTCAACAAAAGTGATGAGGGAGAGAGAAAAAGAGGGAAAAGGGAAAATGGGGCCTGAACATTGTAGATCAGGGATTTTGCCTATGAATCTTCCACATGAAAGCCGCCAGTTGATTTACTACTCTGAGTTGACTACTACATTTTAAACAGAAATTACTATTTTGATTGACACTGTTGCTTCCATCATTGGAATTTAATGATACACTGCCTGACTATTAACTTTAAATGACTGAAAATAAATACCACAGAATCACAAAATATACCGACTTGGAAGGGACCCACAAGGATCCTTGAGGCCTACTCCTGGCCCTGTACAAGACCATTCCCAAGAATGCCACCATGTGCCTGAGAGCATTATCTGAATGCTTTGGGCCAATTTGGTGGTTAAGAATGCTACCAGATGATAAATTGTCTACGCCTGGTGAGCTCACACAATGTTTGGTCTACCAAAACTAATGGCCTATGGAACTGCACAATGTCCATTGTGTAAGAAGGAGAACTGAAGTTCACCAGCCCCAGTGTCCTGCCAAATCAGCCAGGCCACCTGGAACACTGAGGCCCACGACCAGAGAGACCCCCAGGACAGAAGAATGCATGCATAAAGGGGAGGGGAAAGATTTTAATGATTTCAGGGGAAAGTATTATCATACCTATGTTTAGTCTGGGACAATCAGTGAACATGTATGCAAAAAACAGTATATCAATAGAAAATTTCCTTTACTCAGTATGCACGGCTTTGGGAGGAGCTATCCTCCCCGAGCAGAGTAAAGAATGCCTGCTTCTTAATGCTGCATTGGTGTTAAGGAGTTTTTTTAATTTACCTAATTTTTGGTAACAGGAAGGCAGGGTTAGTATTTGTAACAACCAAAACACTTAAACTATCCCTGAATGTGTTATAAAAATCCTCTTACCAATACCACACTGCTAATCAAAGTAAAAGGCAAAAAGTTCATTATCACAAATTAAAGACTTAATTGGTCCACTCATAACTAATAAGACATAAATACATTTGTATATTTTTCAGGCATTTTAAAATAGATAATGTTCTGCTTGTTCAGCACTAACAAGCTTCAGTTTCAGATAAGTTTAGGGGGAAACGCCCTGGAAGGGACACCTCCTCCACAGAAGACATATTTCAGCACTCCCTCTCCCAGCAATATGAAAGGAATTTCTTGGATGAAAGTGAAAAAACCTATTTATTTAACAAGCAGAGTGTCAGCAAAGGGCACAGGAAAAATATTAGTAATGTCAGATAATAAACCTCCTCGATGCAGAGAAAGCTGGTGGGTTTAGAGTTCCCTCTGTAGCTGGCTCGGCCCCTCCCAAGGTCCAAGGCTGGG
This sequence comes from Mohoua ochrocephala, assembly GCA_013398855.1. Taxonomy (NCBI): domain Eukaryota; kingdom Metazoa; phylum Chordata; class Aves; order Passeriformes; family Acanthizidae; genus Mohoua; species Mohoua ochrocephala. Next base: position 8,179 of record VZTA01017433.1, read on the forward strand.
ATGCGGCGTTTCTGCAGCCTCCCTGCTGGTCCACGGGGTCCAATGCTCTGGTTCTTGGGTCACAGCTAGGCTGAACAGCTCCAGAAGAAGAAGAAGAAGAAGTGGTTCCGGAGGATTTCGGTGTGCAGTCCGGGGAAAATTTCTTGCCTCAGCTCACAGGCTGGCTAAAAGCAGGAAGGTGCTCCCTCGGCTCTGCAGCGGTGAGAACGCGGGGCAGTGTGTGAGTCCTTGAACACAAACCACGCTGAAGAATTTGCTCGGCTTCCCTCCCCCCTCTCCTGGACCCAGCTTAAAGCTATGGGACCCATTTCTGGGCATAAAGCAGATGATAGGGAAATACAGTATTAGCATAAAATCACCCCAAGACAGAGTTGTTATAGCTAATAAGTATCTCCCAAAGTTGTGTGGGTTTTTTAACTACTGGACTTCTCTACACCCAAGTCTTACCAGAAAATACTCTGTATTATGAATTACACCTACAGTGAAATCTGGAAAAATATACGAGCTGGGTGATAGCATGGTCTGCTGCACTTTGTTTACGAGAACGTCCTTCTAGCAAGCTCCTGTATGTCAGACTGAAAATGGAAATAACATTTCTGTTCTGTCCTTGAGACATAGATCAAACAATATTGTCAGAAGAGAGGTTTCTCTGTCAAACATTCCTTTGATCCCGCTGGAGACTGCGCTGCTGAGCTTGTGTATCCTTTGGATCAGAGAATGTGCCTCATTATGCTTTGTTAAACTGCTCTGTCTATAGGTTTTGGTGCTGCAACCATGGCATTTACTAATAATAGTGTACAAGGATAAGAAGGAGTCATTAGTGCACTGTTCCAACAGATTTCATGTTCTTTTCCTGTGCTTTTTTGGGGGATTATTCTTTTATTTGTTTATTTTTCTCAAGGACCAAATCTAGTTATTGTGTAATTTTCAGGACCTAGTTTCATTTGTTAGTAAAGCACTTTTTTTCCCCTTGAATGAGGAGAAGACTTGTTTTATTGAGAAATTAGCAATCAGAAGAGGGGAGATATTTCCATCCCTTTCAGGAACAGGAACTACATAAATATGTCTTGCAGCAACTTAGACACACAGGTACAATGCATTATTCACAAATTCAAAACGCACACATTTTTATGCTGATTTGAGCACAGTCACACAATTTCTATTTGCTTTTTGCCACATCACTAGCATAAACAAGTAAACTTCTAATACACATTGGTGCTACTGATGTGACCATACAGCGAGTGCAAAACTGTTACTGTCTGTTAAGCAAACTAAATCAGCAGTGTTAGTGACAGACGAAGCTGCTTGAGCTTCAAGACCTCATTTAACATACACGAGAAGTTTCCTGATGCACCAGCGTGGGCTGGGGGCTGACCTGCTGGAGAGCAGCTCTACAGAGAAGGACCTGGGGGTCCTGGTGGACAGCATACTGTTCCTGAGCCAGCAGTGCCCTTGGGGCCAAGGAGGCCAATGGCATCCTGGGGTGCATTAGGAAGAGCTTGGCCAGCAGGTGAAGGGAGGTGATCCTGCCCCTCTGCTCAGCCCTGGTGAGACACATGTGGGGTGCTGTGTCCTGTTCTGAGCTCCTCAGGACAAGAGAGACATGGAGCTCCTGGAACGGCTCCAGTGGAGGGTGCAGAGATGATGAAGGGATGGAGCATCTCTCTCATGAGGAAAGGCTGAGGGAGCTGGGCCTGCTCAGCCTCAAGAAGAGATGACTGAGAGGGGCCCTCATCCATGTCTGTCAGTGTCTGCAGGGAGGGGTCAGAGCATGGACCAGGCTCTGCTCAGTGGTGCCCAGCAATGGGACAAGGGCAAAAACGGATGCACAGGAAGCTTCTCCTGAACATGAGGAAGAACTTCTTTACTGTGCAGTGACCGAGCACTGGAACAGATCACCCAGAGAGGGTGCGGAGTCTCCCTCACTGGAGATATTCCAGAACCATCTGGGTGCAATCCTGTGCCATGTGCTCTGCAATGACCCTGCTTGAGCAGGGAGGGTGGACCAGATGACCCACTGTAGTCCCTTCCAACCTGACCCATTCTGGGATTCTGTGCTAAGAAATGTTTTTAATAAGTACATAATACTGGTATGTGTATTTATGGGTTTTTTTCCAATTATTGTAGCTGGATGGTGGTGGTGAGTGGTTGCATATGGACAGTACATAGGCTGTGCTGTGCCCTGAGATCCTGATGATCCCAATTGGGAAGCTAGGCAGAGGGTGCGCAAACTCTCTCCCAGAAGTCTTGCTGACATGTTGCTGATACTTCTGCTGCCAGGTGGGAGCAGAGGAGGAGGTATGCAAAGAAAGAAGGAAGGAATTAGAGATCATTGACCGTTTTGCCTAGACCCGAAAATAGGATGCAGCCATTCCACGAGTACGAGCCATGACAGCTTGGTGACGCGCTGTCCAGGCACCGCCTTTAGGCTGATGCCACTGCAAGGTGCATGCTGCACACTTATCCTCCTCAAGGCTGATGAAAGTTTTCCAGTAGCCTCATGACTTCCAAAGGTTCTGAATACATGTTACAACTGGGAAGGTATATGACTGCATTCCACCACTGTAACATGCATTTGAAAGGACCTTTGAAATACTTGCCGCTTTCAGGACTGTAGATTCCAAAGAAATTTTCAAGTCTGGAAATCACCCGTGGTGTTAATTACCTGAATCACAGTGGTCCCTTCAATGACATCTGACCAATTCAAGCTGTCAGATGTTTTGATGAAATAACAAAGCAGTAAGGACAAGGAGCATTTCTTTGTCTTGTAACAGTGGCAAAACAAAAATCTACTTAATTTGTAACTCAGACTGTATTTTTTGTTTTGGACCAGCGATGACAATCAAAATTTAATTCAGCTGTAATGCTGTATCAGAAGAGCAGCCCTGAGGAAGGCCATAGGTTTTCTCTGCCATGCAGGGATTTCTCCAGTGACCACATTTTCTGGCTCTGTAGCTCAGACTGGGAAGCTGGCTGGAGGTTGTTCCTCACTGATGGATGGTGCAACAACACTGGCTGATAGCACTGTACTCTGGTAGTAGTGCTTTTCTGTATTAGCCCTTGCAATGTAATATTTCTTTACGTTTTTTCCAGAGGAAAAAATATATCTTGGGGATTATTTTTCTTCTCAAGGAAGGAGAAGGAATTCACTGGGGTCTCAGTTTACCTGCTTTTTAAAAATTTCTGTTTAGAAGGGAGGGTGGGATATTGTCTGCCTTGTTTCTCAGACATAGAATACTTCTGTTTTACTTAAGCAGTAAGCTTTACTTTAGCAGTCCTATTCAGTTTGTTCCTATTTTTATTGTGTAATTGTGTTAATGTGATCTTGTAAATGACTTATTTTTAAAGAAAAAATATAATTCAACTTACCAAATTTAATTTTTGATTTAACCTTCTTGTCACATTTTTTGACTAATGGTTCTGGCATTGGACTTAGGAAATTAAATACAGTTTCAAACTGCTTTCAGAAACAAGATAATTTCATTTTTCCTCCTCAGTTATTGGGGTGAGACATTACTTCCTACAGCATGGCTCGCCAATGCATTAATTACTTTTTCACTTGTCCCACTCCAAATTTGAAGAAAATTGTGTTAACTAGTGTTGCTGCAAGGGCCTGCAGATCTGAACTAGTGTATTACATACAGCTCTTCTCTGAAAATATTTGTAGTCTTTTTGAAAACAATTGCCTGCTACAATGCTCGGATTATTTCCTTGAAACTGGGGATTTGCTCAGTCTTTCTAGCTATGGCTCTTGAGCACCCTACATAAGCAACATCTTCCCTATATTGGGAAGAATGTTATTTTCTGTGTCTAAAGTCAGTAAGAGGTTGTGGACAGAGATTCTTTTGGAGGTCTGCAGGGAAGCCCATTAGTCCTCTTCATGCTCTACCACCCTGGAAGGTATATCCTTAACCACTTTTGCCATCAGAATGAACTGCCAAGGCATCTGAACTCCCCAACGTAAGCCTACTCAAGCCACTGCTGAAATAGAGAATAGGAAGAAACCTGTGTCTTTCCATGTGCCAGACAAGAACAAGTGGCACAAACAGGCTTGTGCCTGCTGCCTACATGGTGGCAGCACCAGAGGTGCAAGCAGGCACAGAGGGCATTGTGGATGGGCAATGATGAGAAAGGATTTCAGAGACTGGGGTTGCCAGGAAAAAATAGCAACTGACAGGTGGGAATTGTGGGGGAAGAAAGAAAAGGAGGTCTTCAGATGGACAAGTGGTCTGTAGGAGGGAAGAAAAGTGAATTTTCATCCTAGGCTTTTAGGAGACTCTTGTGGCTCTTGAAAATTTTCTCTTCTCCCAGACTACCTGCTTTTCCAGCTGAAATAGCCCACACCCTGCTCCAGTGGAAACCTCAGCTCAGTCTTACTGTCTTGGTCTGTTCCACCACCGAAACTGAGTTTTGCCTACACAGTTCACAAACCTTGAACTGATACTGAATGTGACTTTCAAGAAATTATATCAACAAACCTGGCCTGGTTTTGGTATTGCCATCAGTAGACTCAATTTGTTGAAAACTAATCTTTTAAAGTAATATTTAAGTTAGATTTGCTGATTGTTCAGACTATTACTGAAGTCATCATATCTATATTTGTGCACAATCATATTCGTACAAACAGAGAGCTTTATCTCCAATATTCCCTGTTGTAATGTTTTGTAGGTCATTGGAAGACTTCTCATTGGGTTTCTGCAAACACAGTCAGTATCCATGGAACTTTCGTATCAAGTTACAAACTGGATAACATATATTTTATGACTGAAAATATATTTTTTCCTATGTATTTGTTGAAATATGGAGGCATGAATAAGCCAGTCTTTGGAAATAGAATTTCCAAAGAAGGAGATGCTTAGTGTTTCATCTCAAACTGAGTTTTGTGACACTGGTCGTCCTCACTCTTATTACTAACCTTAAAACAAAATTGTTTTCAAATCCAACTGAGGCATCTGTTGTTTGTTTATTTGAGTCTAAATATCAGAACTATTATTTGAAATTGCTAGTAAAAAATTTATTTTTGCAATATTTTAAACCATAGTATTTGTTCGTACAAGTCTTCTCACATTATGAGAAAAATTCTATTTTTTTGTGCAGTAGTGGAAAAATACTTTAGAATCACAAGAAACTGGAAAATATGTCACACCTCCTCCATCAATTATTCAAATAACTTCAGATAATCTCTAGTTACTAAGATAGTCTTTCTCATTTGCATGTAAAAACAGCACATAATCCAGTTAGCAACCAGATTTCTTTCTTAAAACACTGTGGCCCTTAAGTCTATTTGGTTCTGCACTAGCTCCTTCAGAAATAAATTTACCACATGAAACCCGAAATTTTAAAGGTTTAGCCACTGAGATTTTCCTTTGCTTTAATTGATTATTTAGTTTATCTTAAGAGTGTTTATCATGCTCACATATGGACTTCTCAACCAGTAAATGTGACAGTAATCCAGCTGTCTTTGAGTACAGGGTATTGGACGCTAAAATTTAAACACTAGAACATATTTAACCAGCTGTCTCATAACCTTAGTAAATATAGATCTTACTGTGACTTCCTAAATCAAAAATGCATTGATGACAGCACTACAAAAATAAAACATAATCAAAACATGCAACCCATTGAGATGACTTTCTGTTCTTAAATACAGGTGACTTATTTTTATAGGACAAAGTGGAGAGAATTTGACTGAATCTAAATTTGGCACCTTGATTACCACGACCAGTTGTGCAGTCGGCTGCTCTGTGCCACCTACTGGTCTCCTCACTATTCTGTACAGTAATATTACCTAATTGTTTTCTTGCAGTGAAACTACTTCTGTGCCTCTGAGATGTTTATTAATTTGGGCAGTCTTTATTACTAGTTGATCTAGGCATATGTATATATCGATGCCACAAGATGTCATTCATAGGACCGAAAAGCAGGGAGAAGCAACACCGAGCAAAGAACCCAGCTTTCAGTCAACTGTGTATTTTCTCTGATTGTGAAGAAAGCTTTGTAGCCTTTGTGCCTTGATAAATGTCTCTTGGGGATGACTGCTTTATTGGATGTGCTGTAAGATGGTTGTAGGAAAGACCTTTCATTGTGGTTAATTCCTGTGTGTTTGTACAGAGACAAGAACATGGAAATGGTGGTCCCTGTTATGGGTTCAGACATTACTGATGTCATAGAAACATTTAGTAGCAATTTATGAACCCTGTAATTAATATATTTATGAAACTATTTGTTCCCAGGTTCGAATATTGAAAGCTATAGGCCAACTCTCCTCAGGCAAGCTAGAACACACTTTATTGCTAAATACAAAGTGATACATTTGTCTACATTTTTTGAACCTTGAAGCTTCTGCAAATTTTTTTCTGAAAATAAGTAAAATCACCAGTATTTTCTGCTGTGCTGTACAGTCTAGAAGGATGTGGTCAATCTGTTGTTGGTGTTATTCTTTTGAGCAATACTCAATTTTCTTTTTTTTTTCCATAACTGGCTTTAACCTGTTAAAAATGTTACTGAGATTGGGATACGCACTACTTAATGACTAATTGCTACCTATTGCAACCTTTTTTCACTTAAAACCCTGGCTTATATCTGCAGATAGTTAAGACTCTTCAAATAGAAAAGTTTTGAAATTCTTACATTATCTTGCCTCAAACCCTCTTATTGTAATTTCTGATGCTTTCTGACAATTGCTTTAAGCTGACAATACACTTTAAGGCAGTTTTTCTGATTATATTTTTTTCCACAACAACAGACAGGAAATGTATTTTAAAATGCTGTTCTGTATGTAAGAATTTTAAATAATCAGGAAGCTCTGATTTAACTCTCTCCTAATTTCCTGACTGCAGGAAAATGCGTCTTCTTGTTAAACATGGCCTTCTCTCTGCCTTGTCCTGTTTGGTTTTCTTTCTTTTGAAATAGGGGAGTACTTGGAAGGAAGTTAGAAAACACTGGCTCTACTTGTTCTTCTTTGACTGTGGGAAGACATTCTCTCACACACCATTCGCTGTAGTTTTTCAGAACAGAATCAAGATTAGTCGTTGTGTCCTTTCTTTTTGAAGAAGACACTGTGTCTTGGACTGAAAAGACTAAGTGAATGATTTTCCTATACAGGGATTTCTGACTCTTTTCCTTACTCTGCTGTGGATTTCCACAATTTCTGTTAGGACTTTTTAATTCTACTTCCTTCTTAGATGGGAAATTTTGCTTCTCCAGTGTTTTTTAACAACATGTTGCTCAAAAATTCCATATTAATGTCATAAAAATGAAAGTTTTCAACAACACCAACCCCCCTCAGACATATCAAACTACTGAAACTGCCAGTTTTCCCAAGAAGGCTTTAACCAGAGATTTTCTTGGCAAAGCTAACTGGAATTTGTTGAACTGATCCAAGTTCAATTCCACTTATATTGCTAATCATTCTGTTTTATATTGTGCCTGACTCCTAGAGTAACCTTCAGTAAATTGTAAGCTAGGATTTTAGTAACATCTTCGAGACTCCGAGACTTGGAAAACCAGTTTGGAATCTAACCAGTTCAGAAAGAATTTCTATTACAAGAGGAAAGGTTTTTTGCGTGTGTTTGTTGGGGTGTTTTTTTAAACCCTCTACGAAGGATAACTTCTCATTTCTATCTCTGATTTTAATGTTACCCATATAGTCTCAAATGAAACTTTGACACTACACTTAAACACAATAGATGTATTTATCTCTGTTCCTAACAAGTTATTTCATTCTCCTCTGCTTTGCTTCCTGATCTGTAAAGTGACTCTTATTACCTCTGTCCTTAGAAGAGTATTGTGAATATAAATTTATGAGCACTAAGAAATGATCGTGAACAAGAGGACGAAGAATTTACAGATGGAGAGTGTGAAGGATGTGGATGACAGGAAAAACTTCAGAAGTGATGAAATTAGTACTTGACGTATAATAGCATCTTTCTACAGAATGACCACAACATACTTTCCAATCAGAAAGATAAACAGAGTGGGCAACTGTGCGTACACAGTTATGATAATTTTGATTCTTTGTTTCATGTTGACGGCATATGAGACATTTTTGTCCCACAGGTAAGACAACTTTTAAGTGTTAAGTGCCTGTAACATTAAAGCTTTAATGGGATTTGACTTGATGCATAACAGGAAGGTTATACAAGCTCAGCCATCCTCTTCTATGACTATTGATATTAAAAAGAACACAGAATTTATATTAGAGTATTTTTTAGATTTTCCAGTTACCAGAGCAGAACAAACCATTTTCTGCGGGTTATAAATGAAAACTATTTATTTTCTTCCTTTTATCTAAACCATATTTCACAGCTCATGAGACACAAATGGGGAGATGCTTTTGATAAAATGTTCTTGGGATTTGCTCTGTGTAAAAATAAACAAATCAAGTAAGAAAAGAACTTAGGAAAAGAAAAGAAGAAGGGGACGCTACAAAAATACTTAACCATGTAACAGAGATAAAAATTAACAGGTTTTGTTTTACAATTAGCAAGAATTATATAAAGTGAAGGCTAACTGGCAAAACACCAGTATGTCACATTTAATGCAATAAAAATGAATTATAGGAGATCAGAATCAATGTTTTTAAAATGCAGTCCTTTTTTGTCTCCTATATTTTTTGGTATATATTGGCTGGTAAAATATTACTTCATTTAAAGATAAATCTGTAATAGATATGAAGCAAGTGGTAAGTATAGACTAGAAAGTGAGAAGGTTTGGGTGAAATATATCAGTCTAGAAAATAAGAACATTTTAGAAGCTGCACAGCTCTGCAAGACAGGAGGAGATCAAATGTTTCTAATGAGCAAAACAAAGAAAAGGTGCAAGTAATGTAAAAAAAAGAGAGAATAGTATATGATAGGGAGGTAGAAGTCCTTAAAGGTCCTGACCCATTTTGGTAACCAGAAAAAAGGTAAAATTGCCTGGCTATATCCCACTATCCAGTGGAAACTAAATTATTAGCTAGCTTTTACCACCTTCGAGACAACTGCAGCTGCTCTTTGGTGTGCCAAAGGCTACATTCGTATCTGGAGGTCTGTGAATGCCACAGTTTCACTTTCCCCAGTATTTCCTCATATTCTGTTCCAAATGCAGACATGAGGTTCTCATTTTCTAAATGGAGATGCCCAACTGCTCCTCACAAAAGCTGATTAACACGATGATTGACCCACAAGGCAAAGTTCGAGTGCTCATTTTTGTACATTGAAGTCAAGGCATCAAGTGAAAAAAGAACCCCACAAGTTAATTGAGCAGAATTTGTATCCCCTCATAGTGCCTGGAGAAGGAATCACAGCAATTAAAGTGCTGGTGAGGGTTATTTTTGATTCATGTGCCAGAGGGCTGAGTCTCTGAAACATATAATAGTGGATGTTTTCTTATTCTGAGTTCAGCTGCGTTTCAATGCAGACAGAATTTTTTTTCAGGTGGTTTGGTGCAAAGAATTTAAACAAATTCAGAGGACTAGGGAGAGCGAGAGCACAGTTGTTAAACACACAGTTTGGAGTCAGGAGAGCTGACTTGTATGCCTAACTCCTAATTTATTTTCTATACATGACTTCCCTCAGCCTCTGCTATCCTTCAAAGCAAAAATTAAGAAGTGCTTTGAACTCCTTGGCTTGACATATACCTGTATCATCAACAACCTGTGTCTGAGTTTCTTCATTATTACATGTGCGCTTCTAAGCATGAACAATAATTTAATACTTGTAGAAATTCAGGTGTCCATGGCTGTATTTTGAAAAATGATGATAAACAAATATTGGGCCTGATTTTTAAGTCTGAGATTAGCCATATAAAAATCTACAGATAATGTTTAGTAAGTGGAATTCTCTGATTTGCATTTTTAAAACTGACTGTCATTTGGGTACCTGTAAGTTAATAACAATTATAATTATTCAGATACGATCCATAATATAAATTCTATTCACCAAGTGTACTAATACTTCAGATACTTAAAATTTCAGTGCTCTCCGACAGGATGAGAATGGTTCAGCTGATTGATACAAACAAAAAGCACTTTCCCCAGACTGTAAAAACAAACAGAAGCTAGATTTTTGAGATGGCAGGTTTTTGGGCACTCATGGGCATTAGCAATGCTCAAAAGGAGGAGGAAAAAATGCAGTAATCTCAAAGCAAAACAGAAAAGAAGCAGTAAACCAGTTGCCTGGAAGCAGCGTAAGACCAGTCCCTTGACTACGTAAACAGGGTAAAAGACAAGTAATCCATACTTCTCCGTGGCTTCATTGCAGTTGTCTGTTTTCTAATATCTGATTAAAGAGAAAAACAACATTGTTTTCCATTCTTATTTATTCTTTATTTTTCTTTAAATCTGTTGCCTGCAAGGCTATGCTGGTAAACCTACTAATCTTATTTTAATTCCTAACAGATCACTCTCCATGTTAAAAAACCCTTATTTATATTACATGCTAGGTATAGTTACTGAAGCAGAGCAGGTTGTACTGTCAATGATGGATGTCCCTTCAGATCTATCGTTTACTTTTGGGTCTGCCTGGAGATGGTGAGAAGTCCCTCGGTCTGCATTTAGTTCTGGTTCATCTGTGAAACTCCAGCTCTTCTTTGCAGCCGGGCTGATCTCTTGGAATCATTTGGACTCAGCATTTCTTGCAAATTAATCCTTTATGGTGCAGTGTAATGAGACCTACATCTGTGGATCTCATCCTGGGGCAGCTTATTGCACCTCTGGTTTCTTTGAGCCTATATACATGAAGAAATTTTACCAGTTATGTTTATAAAATGCTGGAAGTACAGCTTTCTTGGGAGACACTCCAATTTATCCATTAAAGTGGTTTTACTCAGTTTAATTGAAACACCTTTTCCTGTAACGTAAATGAACTGATAAATGCACTTCTGAAATAATCTGTCTGTGATGCAGTGCCAAAGTGTTAGATGTGTCAGTCAAGTGTTTCAGTTCACAGTCCCACTTTGGGATTCACTTGGCACCATCCTGCTGTTCAGAAGGCTTGTGGTATCTTTATGAATATAAGCAATAACTCAAAAGTAGATTTCTCATTTTGTATTATATTTTAATCTTTCTATATTCTGTAATATAAAATATGTTTCTAATATACAACTTAAAATAGCAAGTCTTTTGCTTGTGATGTAACCTGTCAAATATGGTATCAAAAACATTTTTCCCCTTCATGTTCAATGCCAAATACAGGTAATATTTTTGAAGAAAATATACATGTAGCTCTAGCATACAGCAGCACCGTGAGGGTTATTAAGGACCTTGTCTCTCCATTAATAATGATTTCAAATTTAGCAGGATGACTAAGACCTTGCTTAGTCCCTTAAGTCTTCATGGCTCCACAGAGAGTTAGCCGTAAATCTTTCTCCTTTGCAGTGCAGTGTTTTAGGCTTAATCTAATGAAAAATTCTATTGCTATCCAGTCTGACAAAAGCCAAAATCCACACTGTTCTCAGGAGGGCAGTTACTTGAGTAATCAAATAGTTTGAAAATGTGGATAACATCCTAGAGCCAGATGTATCAATGAATTCCACAAAGGGAAAGTATTTGTAAGAAATTTAACAATCATATAACTATGCTATATTTCTGGGTCAAAGTTATAAAAACATGCAAAGGGTATTTGGACAAAGTCATTACTTAAAATGAATGGTGAGGCACTGGAGCAGGTTTCCCAGAGATGTTATGCATGCTCCATCCCTGGAAGTGCTCGAAGCAAGACTGGATGGGGCTCTGAGCAACCTGGTCTAGTGGAAGGTGTCCCTGCCCATGGCAGAGGGGTGGGAACTAGACCTTTAAAGTCCCTTTCAACCCAAACCATTCTATGATTCTATGACATAAAATAGCTAATTAAAAAGTCCTCTGTAAGCCAGGGAAAACACCTTTTATAAAACAATTTCATATTCAAATGTTTCCTCTGTTTTGCTGAGATTGTTATAATAGAAATTCAGAAGTTCAGTAGTGGGTGCTCCAGTACATCGGTTTTTGACTTACACATTCAAGCAATTCTTGTGGGTAACTTTATGCATTTGGACAGACTTACTGTCTCATATAAATATAATAATTTTAGGTAAAGACTTATGGAAGAGATGACCAGCTGATGCACATATGCTGGTTTCCTCTGAGTTCTTAGTGTCTACTAGGAGATAGGAAGGCAATGCTATAAGAGAAGAAAGAGTTAAATTTCATTGGTTTTAGTAGCTGAGGGACGTAGTATATTGAAAACCAGACTTTTTTTTTTTCTAGTGATACCTGACCATTGACAAAACTTCAGTTGTATTTTCTGTCTATTATCTCCTTGTGCTCGTACTTATTACTGTTTTCAAAAATATTCCTGCACTGGTACTACATGCTACTACTGGTGTGAGAAGCCAATTTAATCTTGATTTCTGTCTCACAAGCTCTGGGGCTTTTTGGCTTTGGCTTTTTGAGTCTTGTCTTTTTTGGGCTTTTTTGAGTCAGGGCTTTTTGGGTCTGGGGGCCTTTTGTGTCTTGTGTTTTTGCTTTGGCTCCAGCCTGCTGAGGTCTTCTTCTTGCCCTGGCCCTAGCTTGTTTCTTGTCCTTTTTGCCCTGGCTCTTCTGCCCTCACTGGCCCTTGCCTGCCTTCGCTCACTCCTCACTCACTCTCTCTCTGGGCGCTTGGCGGGACACCGGCTGCCCATCGCCTGTCCTGCCTCCCTGTGCTCCTGCCCGATGCCCTGCTCGCTTCATCCCTGCGTTCCTGCCTGAGCCACCTGCCTCTCCGATCCAGCCCATTGCCCGCCGTGACCCTGTCCAAAGTTCTGGAGCTCCCGCCTGAGCCCCGCTCACTCCGCTCGTGTCCCGCCGCCCGTGGCCGCGGGAGCTGTTCGGGTCCAGCCGCGTCTCCCCGGGAGCTGCGCGGGCTCCCNGCCGCGGGAGCTGTTCGGGTCCAGCCGCGTCTCCCCGGGAGCTGCGCGGGCTCCCGGGCGGGCAGCGCTCACACCCCCGGGCCGGGTGGGCATCGACGGCACTCCCCGACCCTCTGGGGGTAACCCCTGCTTCGTCTCTCGCTGTCTCCTCTCTCTTTCTCTCTCTCTTCCCCGCCCATCCTTTTCCATTTTCCTCCCTCCTTTTCTGTCTTTTCTAGTACTGTTTAGTGGGGAAACTCTTTTTTTTTTTCCTTTGGTTACCGATAAACGGTTCTCAGATACAATGTTGTCTTGTTTGACTTTCATTTCATTTCATCCTAGACCATCTGTTTTTAAAAGAACTCCTCACAGTTTCCCACAGTGGAACGTGACAATGGGGTTTGTTTTCTTGTTACGGTCCTCCCTCCTTGGAGTTTATACAGACAGGAAGAAATTTATGTTGAGTGATTATTCGCAAGCATCACAATTAAATAGACTCTCATTTTATGATAATTTATTTAATGTTGCTGATGAGTGTAGTGCCCCTCATTCAAAAGACATAAGCAGTAATATGTTTTCATGAGGTACAATAATAATTTGGCAGAGTTCAGTAATTTTTATGGAATTTAAGTTTAACAGTGATTTACAATGGTTCAGTAAGTTTGATGTCATGGTTCACCTTATTAATTACTGTATAGCAGAAACACAGAAGGAAAAATGGAGTTTAGGGTGATTGATGCAGAGATTGGAGATGCAAAACGTAAGGAAAACCCTCCCAATGAATAACAAAGTTCAGAGTGGACCCCCCTTGTTTTCTAAACTTCTTATGGATCCTACGTTCAGCCTGGTTCTGTCTTAGTCTCAGACAATAGTTTATATCTAAAGGAATGATCTATACGAAGTTTATAATTATTAATATTGAGCAGCTACATGAATTAGTAATCTTTCATTAGTGTTAATTAGCATGTTATCAATTACGTACTGAAGATCTGTCATGAGTAAAGGATCTCTCCACCCCGGGCAAGGAAGGATTTCATTGTCTCAGGTAAGTGCTCTCAGACCTTGACAGGAGTCTCTGCTCCAGGGGAGAGCTGCTTGGCAAGCAGTCCAGCTTCAGTTCGGGGAGATTTTAAACTGGGGCCATCCTGATCAGGACATTTACAGAATGAAATAGTTGGCTGCCATCAATAGCATAGACAAGATCGATGTCTTTATTTTAGCTCTGGTATCTTGTTCTGTACTTTATTTTACTTCAAACTAACTTTTCAAAATATTTTCCTGAGACACTTCCAGTACCATGTATATGTGTCAGGAGCTTTTCTGCTCATGGGGTCATGCTAATTTCCCCCCTCTCCCCCTCCCAAAATGGAAGAAATAAAATTAATCTTGAAAAAGCTTTTGTTAGAAAGTTTTAACGCTAAGCTAGAATTTCATATTATTACACAGGGCAGAAAACAAAGGGGCATATAAATGAAAATATGCAATAATTAACTCAGAAATGAATGATGAAAATAATGAAATTCACAAAGATGCTGGAACTGCCTCAAAAAGAAAGCCCATTTATTTTTGTATCTTATATCAATTTTCTTTGCAGCTATCTGGCCTATCAAACTCAATCTCTCAGAAAGTAAAAAGGAATTAATTTCTTCCTGGAATAAAAAGCCCTAATAATTGCCATGTTCTGATTATGTAAGCTGTATTTTGTTCTTTGTGTATTTTATTTTTGCTAACAAGGACATACAAATAAATTTCAACGTTTCTGGAAGTGTAAAGTTTCAGGTATAATCTGTAATGACGTACCATAGTTCCTTACCTCCCAGGTTCCTACCTTCATTAAAATCTGTATTCAATAATAAAAATTATTTTTTAGTAAATTCTTAAAAACCTCCCCAAATTATAGACTGGATCGATCTTGTCAGGGATTTTTTTTAATAATAAAAAAATAAAATAACACCATAAAGACACTGCTTTACTTGCTATTTCATGTCCCTAAGGAATATAGGCAAACGTTGGGTGGATGACTTATCTTTCAAATGATCAGTTGATTTCAGATTAACTACAGGATTATCAATAACTTTCTTTTTTAACAGGTATATAGGTTTTCATTTTGCTTCCATTTTGGATAACAAAGGCAATCAAATCAACCCTTCTATTTTACACCTTCTAGAAGGTAAGCAAATATATGTGCTTACCAAAGAAGAGGTGTGATATCCTTTACACTGTTGTAATTCTCTTTTCGGTATGCTTTAACACTAGCTGTTATCCCCTGTAATGTCACTTACTTGCAGAAGCATAAAAATACTGCATAACATAATAGCAAGGTTATCTTAAACACATTTAAACAGATGAAATGTATAATGAAATTGAAGGCAGGGTTTTTTTTATGTTATTGCCCTATAACTGAGAAGGAAAAAAAAAACCTAAAATAATATTCAATTATACCTCGGTTTTCAGGATAGGTTTCTACTTTTAATACATTATTTAGTTGTTAAGTGGATAGTGCTGGGCAGAAAATTCATGGAATGTGAACCCTTTCAAAGCCTAATCAGGACTGTGGCTTTTGTGGAATTACTGATGGCAATGACAGCACCAGAAAGAGTAGAATAGGAAAGTGAAAAGAGTTGTTACCTGTGTTTTTGTCCTGCTTGGTTAATGAGTGTCCCTTTCCACTATAAAAGGGGGAGCCGGGAAGGGTTCTTTTGATAGATTTTTCTGACAAATAAATCAAGCACTAATATGGCAATATTATCTCTGAGAACCATTTATTGCAAAGGTGGGAGCTGAAGGGGTCGAGACAACCCTCCAAGTGACCCAAAGCAAAAAAAAAAGACCTCCTGGTGTTGCAGCTAGCTGCTTTTATATGTGCCCCCAAACTCTCCCCCAGCTTGGCTTTGCGGGCCTGTTTTTGGCGGGCATTTTTGGTTTTTATAGGAATTTTTCTTCACTTCATTTGTGACATATGTTGAGGCATACATATTGGTCCCTCTCACTGAGTTACCAGCTTTGCATAAGTAAGCTGGTAAACCAAAATTAGAGCTTTGACCATGACTATTGCACAAAAAACAATTTGAAAGGTTCATAGCTTTGCTTATGCTTTGTTTCCTCACTGTGAACTGAGAGGAATAAAGATTTCTTAACATTTCCAGTCACAGAAAACATGTAAAACAGCTTTTGTTGAAATGTTGTGCTTAATCTCCTGAATTGCACATATAAACCCATTAGCACTGCAAAAAACATGTTTAGTTCTATATTTTACAGGCATTATTTTACAGATGTGTAGCTAATCAAAGGCCTTGCAGAACCTGAAGATCCTCTATTCTCTTTGTATTCTGATTTTTTTATAGATAAGTTGGATAATATTGTAGTTTTTCATGTATCAAATACTAGATCTGGACAGCTTTCATCTTCCCTATGAACAGAAGGTAAACAAAGAAAGGAGACCCTTGTGTGAAATTGAAGTGAAAAGTGAGTGTGGCCTTTGAGAAATCAGCCCAAAATATTTATCACCCAGTGCTAGTTGTGAAGCTATTTGAGCACATGTTCTGGCCTTTTAATCACAGTTGATGGTTTCAATGCCTTTTATGAATCTTTAAGACAAACACTTAGGAACTGACATTAAGATAAAATATCTCTTTCTGAACAACTTTCCATCCCCAATATGCACTTCTCTCTCAGGCTTCCCAAGACTCAGGAAAGCGAGTTACTAAAGAAACAGGAGTTTTGAACTCTCATAACTCCTCCTTTTAATGATAGAGAGTGGCACGACATGACCATTTACCCATGAGAGGAACAGTGTCCCTGATTGGATTAGAGCGGGAGAGACTAATGCAGTTGTGCCCTTAAGGGTTAGACAAAAAATGCATCTTTCACCTCCGCAAGTGAGCACCACCAGTAATTCAAGAGTATTATACGTGTGAGGTAGTTTGCAGGATCTGTTCTATTTGTCACTGGAATTGGCTGTACAGCACTTGGCAAAGTCTGAGTTTTTTCAACCCTGGAACATTTTCCCAAAGTCCTCTTCTGTGCTTATATTTTAAAAATAGTTTGGGGGCATCTAAAAATGAAGGGAAATCATAACACATTTCTACTCTTCACAACAATACCATTACTTAATACTTCTGAAAACAACTGCTTATAGTAGCATAGGACTTCAGTGCCCTGAGATTCACAGTGGCATCTATGAAAAATGTCCCAAGACTAAGGAAAAGATTTTCCAAGACTCCTAAGTGAACAAGCTGCCCAAGCTTCAGTTGTTGGCACCAGATCTCAGGGAGGCAACTAATTCTTTTTTCTTTACTTGATAATTGATGACTTTACTGCTGTAAGGATGAGCACTTTTTCCCCCCAGAATGTTGCTACTTGTCTGGAGAATCACTTGGTAAATTTAATTTTCGATATTTTTAAGCACAGTTATAAAAAGAAAATTCACCCCTAAGCCCATAATCCCCTGAGAGATTATTATTATTGTAGCCAATGGTAGCCAACATTACTTTCTGCTTGCAAGTTGCTGGCTAATAAAAGCTGATCTTCTTAATACTATTGTTTTTCGTTTTCAAGGATGTCCTGTTTGAATCTATATCTCACTTGTTTTGCCAACAATGGTGTTTTGGTTTATATCTACAAGAAGTTCATTGGCTATCACTAGTCACGTATGCTAAGCAAAAACCCTGACCAGTTCTGTGAATTTCAAAGTTCTATTTTTGTATATTCTCAATACATTATTTTCAATTGCAGAGTAATTAATGCATAACAGCAAAAAAAAGGGTTTTTTTCAGCACAGTGTATGGGCTGTCTTTAGCAGGGGTACATAGAATCACAAAATACACTGAGTTGGAAGGGACCCATCAGCGCCATCCGGTTCAGCTCCTGGCCCTGCACTGGACATCCCCAACAATCCCACCATGCACCTGAGAGCATTGTCCAAATGCTTCTTGAGCTCTGTCAGGCTTGGTGCTGTGACCACTTCCTTGGGGAACCCGTTCCAGCAGGCAACCACCCACTGGGTGAAGAACCTTCTCCTAACATTCCATCGAAACCTCCCCTGACTCAGTTTCAGGCCATTCCCATGGGTCCTGTCACTGGCCGTGAGACTGAAGAGATCAGTGCCTGCCCCTCCTCTTCCCCTCACAAGGAAGTTGTAGCTGCAACGAGGTCTCCCCTCAGTCTCCTCCAGGCTGAACAGACCAAGTGACCTCAGCTGCTCCTCATAAGTCTTGCTCTCCAGACACTTCATGATCCTTGTGTTCCTCCTTTAGACACTCTCCAATACCATAATTTTTCTTTACACTGTGGTGCCCAAAACTGCACACAGGACTCAAGGTGAAGATGCATTTTTACATTTTCACATGGTTAAGGTGACTCACTAAATTCAGGAGAAGCATCACAATATTCTGTGGCTTGCTCTAGTCAGAAATGTGCAAATATATACAGTCTCATTAATTTTGTCTGCTATGACATAAATAACAATTATCCAGTACCAGATGGATCATTTACTCATCTTTGTCCTGGCACTAGAGTTTTAGAAAGAGAGTTATTACCATTTGCTTAGGCTGTGCCTCTACTAGTAAAACACTCTTTTGGGACTGTTCCCTGAGACTGCAGCCAAGTGGTCTGGATTGGTTGGTGCCCATACAGCTAAATTCCTTAATCCTCAAAAAGAGCCTGAGCACAGAGCCTGAGGTGCTCAGCCCATGCTGCCTCCAGGGCCGGGAGTGTGTGGGTGAGCTCAGCACTGCTTTTGTACTTACCATCTAGGAAACCTGCATTGTGTCATGTCTGTGAGAGAAAGGACTTGATTTCAGCTATTTCAATGCAATTATTGGACCTGTTATTTTTGCAGGAGTTAATGACACAACCACAGAAAATGCATCATCTGTCCAGAAAAATGTTTTAGCTTATATTCTCTACTGTTGAATTTTTTTTTTTAACTCTTTGGTAATATGAACAATTTTGTAATAAAAGTGTGAAAACCAAAATCCTGTCCAAGGTCAGCCTGACTTTCCATAGAATATATAAAGAATTGGTAAATATACCTTTCAACATTAGGTCCTAGATCTAAATCATGCATTGCTGTTATGTGTTGTTTATTGCTTTCATGCATGTCCCAAAAAATTAACCAGCACTGTGCTCACTTAATATTGGGGATGTGTATTTGGATGTACTTCATAGACATAAACCCTTAAAATTACCAAGCAAAGGAGATTAAAAAGAAGCTTGAATGTCATTTCTAATAGATAGACTGTGGTCTAACTGTATAGCAAGTCCATCCCTGCCAAGAAGAGGTGTGAAGGCTGTGGCAGTAAAGCCCTTGAGCAGGGTGTTTGTTTCCCTTGAAAAGGACTCTTGGTGAAAATAGTGCTGTTTTGGGAATGGTAAGGTGCTAATAGAAAATTTTCCTCTATATCCTTCTATTCCAAGGAAGAGCTGTTTTATTCTGTAAAACACAATCACTTTTTGTTTGAAGGAGCAAACCCTCCAGTTTTCAAGAAATCTGATCAGTCTTGATTGCAGTATCACCAAAGCAAAATATTGTATATTTTGTTTCTTATCGAAACAATTTTAAAAATTATTTACTCCATGTGGAAAATCCATGTTTCTGACTAGATGTACTGAGGGGCAGGGGAAAGACAGGGGCGTGCTCTAGGTTCTGTGCCTTATGCTCTAGGATGACCCTGCTTGAGCAGGGAGGTTGGACCAGATAACCCGCTCCGCTCCCTTCCAACCTGACCCATTCTGTGAAACTGTGCCCCACAAACTTGTGCCCCTTGGAAGAAAATAGAATTAAGATTGCTGAATTTTTTTTCTCTTTTACCTACAGAAAAAAATATTTTGTAGTATAATTGTGCATGAAACAATAAAACAGGTTATTTCTAGCTTTCTAGTACTAGCACAATGTAGCAATTTTTAGCTTCCTTTGGACATCATTACACAAATGACCTGTAAGAATGTTTCAGGGAAGCAGACTGAAGTCAAAGTAATGCCTTTGTCCCCTTTTTCTAAGTTCCTAGTTCTTCTTTACAAATGAGCAACAAGACGACGGGCGCCTTTGAATGTCTTTTGGCATCTAATTATAGTTTAAAGGGCTTTTTCAGTCTTCTCAGATTTGCTTTGAATATTGTTCTTCTTGGAAATAATACCTTTAACAATTGAAATCTGTTCTTCCTTTAAAAGAGATTGGGTAACATGCATGGTTCAAGTGATTAGGAGTAATATTTGTCATACTTCCACTATAAATCACACACTGTTTTTTCCATCAAAGGAAAAAAGACGACGCAAAAGTAAAGCTTTGTGTCATTATTTGCCTAGACATGACAATGCATCTGCAATAGTGAAATTAACAAGAAGCAGAGATTTAATGATTTCGGTTTGGGGTTTTTTAATGTATTTTTTATGAATCGGATCTTTCACATAATCAGTTTAACATGTGCTAATCAGACTTTGCTGTTGGAGACTACCCAGTAACACGAGACTGCTTGTGCACAAGACTGAGAACAAAGCAGTCTCTTAACTCTAGTTCTTTCCCTCTTCCATGCACATCTACTCTCCTGTTGCTTTTGGACTCTCTAAGATCTGACTCCATGTCAAAACAACATTGAGACCTGATTATTTCAGCAATAAAAATTAATTTCCTATGTAAATTGTAGGATGTCTGCACAGAAATCCAGTGCTACACTTTCTGTTATAGGGTACTAGCTCTCTTGAAAGGAGGGAGGAACCTGGGATACCTTCTGTGCCAGCCCCACTCTGACATCTCCAAGTGCAGGAGATGAAATCCCTGCCAAGTAACAATCTTCCCTGTGAGTGTTGGGTGGGCAAGGTGCTTTCTGATCACTCCCTTAATTCAGGTAGGCTTCTGAAATATCATTTGGAAATAGCAGACCTGGAGAGAGGTCTCCATCCATCCCAGTTTTATTCTGCTTACAGGTTTCTCCTGGTTTTGTCATGTAGAATACCGGTTCTGTCACCTGCATCAGGAGATAGGAGAACTGAGCTACAGAGCACCATCTGGTCCAGTGGGTCACTGAAAACCAAACTATTAAACCAAAGGATTAACATATATCTTGAATATAAAAGATTCCTATTAATTTACAAAAGAAATTATACAGAAACATGAATATTCCTGAGCACGGATTTTTTTTTTCATTTACATGCAATTTTTTTATTAAAATATCCTTGATATTTTTATTGACTATGTGACAAGCAAAAATTCTGTTCCTAATATCTTGCTGATGTTAGACTTTAGTACCTCCAACAGCCTAGGTACTCTTACTCAAATGGTAATTTCTGTTTAGTATGTGCTGGCATTTAGCTTCCTAGTTACGCTTTATTAAAGAACCAAGAAAATGAGCTGTTAAATATTCTGAAATTAAGATTGGATTCCCCTCCCTCCCCATTTCCTCCGCAGCCTTGCCATAGCTCCCTTTTTCTTGGACAGGCATTTTCACCAGAGAAAATACCAAAGTGACCTGCTTCTCCCTACTGTTTCAGAAAGCAGGCAGGCCATGGAGCTGGAGAACTCCCGCAAGCTGAAATAACTCCCTGTGTCTTTCACGACTAATTTATTTGCTTATTTGTTTAATTTGGGCCTGTTTGCCAAGCAAGCCTGTCATGTGCTCCAGCAGCCAATTGAGCTGGCACGACAGACTGGCACTCTGAGACTGTTTGCTCTGAATTGCAGCCTGTACCCTGCTGAGAACAACCAAGAAGAAAAGTGGCAGTGAATCCCAGCTGATTCCCTGCCTCGATCCAGCCATGCTCATCACTCAAAATCAAAGCAAACCTAGTGGGGCATGCACTTCACTCCACTGAACAGGCCCTCCTGCACTTTCACACAAAGAAGGAGCATTACATCCAAGGGCTTTGCTTATTTTTTAATAATGATTACCTGGTGGTATATTTGCTACGGAGACTGAAGGAAATGTTTTCGTCTCTAACGTGCTGCACTGATGAGTGTAGATGCTGAAGTGTAAGCGATGAGATTGGTTGTGCTGGGCAAAGGCTCAGCAGTGGAGAGTGATTGAAAGGAGTGATCAGGAACAAAGCGTGTCCAGAGAGTTGGTGTTCAGCAGCTGTGAAAGAAATGGGAATCAGGTCTGTCTCAGTCAGCTGAGGATGCTAGAAGCGGGAATCACCCTGGTAACCTAAGGGCATGTCAAACAACTCAGTGTTTGGATTTTCTGGTGAGCCACCACCTTGTTTCACCTTGTAGAAGTTTGTTTCATGTCTCATTGTTATGAATGCAAGGTTAGATTTTTGTCCTTTCTTCTTTATGAACAGAATGGAAACTTTATTGCCAAAGACTGTCAACCTTATATTTTTATTATAAGATACTTTTATTAACTGGTAAAACAGATAGCTAAAAGTAGTTAAAGCCATTTCATTTACTTCTTTACCACAATACACTAAATTTTACATGCCAGGTAACAGATAGTCTATAAACATTATTTTTTAAATACAATAATTATAAAAGACAGTAAAGCTGTTTAACTACCTGCAACAGCATCACTGATTCCTAGATGATTACTGATAACATTTGAGCACCCAGTGTATTTTTCTAGGGACCATTCAGTAGTTCTTAACAAATCTTAAAGCTTTGCTTGTTAGTATATAAAGTTCTTTGTAAGAAACAAAGACCTTACTGGAGAAATTAAAATTGCAGAATTGCACCAATATAATGGTCCATTTTTACGTCTTCTAAGGATATGTGTGTGGGCATGTGAAGGAAGAAAGAGTGAGAGAGACGAGAGAGTTATGTTTATAGTTTCCTTAAATGATTTAGAAATCATATTTCAATTTTTAGTTACTGCGCAGACTGCTCTGGCAAAGCTCTCTCAGATTTAATTTGAAGTTTTGTTAGTGTAAAGATTACCTTTACATCTCCTAAATCCCTCTGTTTTTGTATTTATGTCTTACAAAAAATGAATTACACTCAGGCAAACTCCTCTTATTTACCATCTTATATGGACTCTTTATTCCTACTATACTAAAATGAACGGCACTAAACTAAACTATTTTATTGGGTTTGTGTGGCCAGGTTTTGGTAGCGGAGACCCCTTTGCAGCCTGTGGAGGAGCCCACACCGGAGAAGGTGGATAGGCAAAAGAGGAGATGTCCCTGTGGGAAACCCACGCTGGAGCAGGGTCCTGGCAGAACCTGTGATCCCACAGGGGACCCATGCTGGAAGAGTTCATAAAGCCCACAGGAAGAACCCACTGTGGAGTAGTTTGTTGGGGACTTTCTCCTGTGGGAGGGACACTGAAGAGTGTAAGACAACCTCCCCCTGAGGAGGAAGGAACAGCAGGGACAATTTGGGATGAACCAACTGCATCCTCCTGCAATGCAGGGCAGGAGGTAGAGAAAATGGGAAGTGAAGTTGAACTTGGGAAGAAGGGAGGGGTGGGAGAAAGGTGTTTTTAAGATTTGGTTTTATTTCTCCTTACCTTACTCTGATTTGATTTATAATAAGTTAATTTCCCCAAGTTGAGTCTCTTTTGCCCATGACAGTGATTGCTGAGTGATCTCTCCTTGTCCTTATCTTGACACATGAGCCTTTCATTACATTGTCTCTCTCCTGTCCAGCTGACCAGGGGAGGGATAGAGTGACTCTGATGACGCCTGGCTTGTACTCACCACAACTATAGCCAGATATATTGATTTAATCCTTTACTGCATAAAGGCAAATTCTTTTTGCTGTCATCTAGGTAAAACAGTAGCGCTCATGGCTGCTCAGTTAAATAAAGTAATGAACTTGCTTTGACAACTTTGAGGCAGAGAAAGCATTATGATGACTTTTTCTAGTGATACAGGAACAGCAGAAACCGTTTCTAATTAAACAGTGGGTTCCTCTTCTCCATTTATGACTCTCAAGATTTTCTCATAAACAGTGGGTTCCTCTTCTCCATTTATGACTCTCAAGATCTTCTCATTACAGATCTATCCTGTTTTGCCTGCTGCTCCATACCAGAGACTCTTTGTTTTCCAGAACAGGCATGTTTACAGTTCCATGAGTTACTCCTGGGCCCTCATATTATCATGGCCTCGGGCCCAATTTCATCTTCTTGAACACCATTCTCTCTAAGCACACTGTCACTGCAGATAGGGTAGATAAAAGAAAGAAACTCGAAATAGGCAAGACTTGTACATGCAGTGTGTCCTGATAAACAACACCAGCCTGTACTGTTTGACAGCTATATTGAATGTGAAACTAATAAAGGCTGGGTGATTGACAAATTTTGAGGAAGATGAAAGGAAATTAAATGTCATGAAATAAAACAGCTGGTGCTCTGTTCTTGTCATGACACTGTAGCATTGTCCTTCAGCAGGGTCCTAACTATGATAACAGAGATGTAAAGTTCTGAAAAAGAATTTGTACGAAAATACTCTTCTGGCTAACCAGAAATACAGAAATCTGCAGCAAACCTTATTAGAAATTGGTTTGTTAAAGAAATTAGTAAAACCTACACTAAAGTAATAATGTCTCAATAATTCTACTGGGTCCCACATTTCAGTTATTTCAAATGGGTTTGACTTTTCACATGGTAGCAAGAAGACACACAACTTGGAGAGCTCTATAAACAGCTGTATCTTTTATCTGTATATTTGCTCAAAGAAGCAGATTTCCTTTCTGTCCTGGTGGAGATAATCTGTCTTCTAGAGCTGTGACACATTACATTGCAGAAATAGCCTCTGCGGTTATGAAGGGCTCAGTTTCATTGCCAGTCTTCTGTTCCTATGAGTTGTGGTTTTTTAAAATGTGGTCATATGGTTTTGCTTTCTTACACTCAGAATGCAGATGCTAAAAGAGTTTGATGGCTACTTTTTGTCCAACACAAAGATGGCAAGAACCATACTGCAATAGATATGATATAATATGTTTATTCTTTGAAGTCCAACTTGCCAAATATCAGTTTTTTTACTTGCCACATTTTTGTCACTCGTTTTCATATGAAATGAAACTTTATATAAGTGAGCCTTTTTCTGTTTAATTCAAACTCGGTAAACTCGATGTTTCTGTAAACTTAAAATCATTTACAGTAGGTCCTTCTTTTCAACTTTTAATATCCATATGCATCAAATGTAAATACATATGAGGACAGTCATTTACAGTAACAAGGTATTTAAAGTAGTATCAATAGCTAACATCCTATCCATAATTACAATGAGAGACAAGAGAGGGAACAAAGAAAGAATAATCCCTTGAAATCTTTAGAAAAGAGCTGTACACTGACTCAGCCTCCATCTGAAATGATTATTGGATAACAGCTTCATATTGACTTTAGTCTTCTGTTTTGTTATTCTTAGGACACAATTCTATGACGTCCCACTGCTTTTATTACAAAATATAATCACAGACATCACAGTGTGTAATTTAAACAATACTGAAATAACCTTAAGTTTACATTACTTTTTAGAATCTTTCACATAAATGGAAAATAATTCAATCTTACTCTTCAGGGTTGTGACCTTAAAAAGGAAAATAATTCAATGAAGATGTCTAAACAATTAATAATACTTTGTTTGTTACAGTTGACATGATGTTCATGGAAAGACTTACTAACAAAAGCCTGAAAAACATTGCTTCTAGTCACTTTACTATCAGTGTACTAACTGTATAAATTACAATGTCACACTGCAGAACTGAATTGTTAGTAAAAGAACAGAATGAATTGTTAGTAAAAAGGACATCAGCTCCTCTCTTTAAGGGAAAGATAAAATTGTATTTACTACAGAGTAGAAAGGCATCAAAATGTTTGCCTGAATTGTGTTTTCCAATGATGAGACAACCTTAAAAAGTGTTTCTGCTTCCCATTTACAAATTTATTTAGTAGATTTTCTGTTCATGGATTACATTCTGAATGTAGTCTGTAAAGAACAAAGAGCTTTAGGTTTAAGAACTCCTGCCATGAAAATGACTTTTACACCTGGTAGGTAATTTAGATATTCACTAGTTACTGACTTCTGAACCTGATGTAACCACACAGAAGCCTGGTTTCGGAGAATATTCTGAGTTCAAAACACATAGATGCTCCTGTCCCAATGACTGTCCTATGTGGGAAGAATTGAAATATAAAGGAAACTTAGGGGTTTGCATAAAGGAAGCTTCATATTTCCTTTTAAAGAGTTGAGCAGACTGCTGAGATGCAAAGAAATTATCATATTAGGTTTATATAAGTAGTGGCCATTTGGGGAAAGTTAGTCATTGTTTCCCTCTTACAAGAAAATTTCTCCATGTTTGTAATGTTTTTAATATTGAAGGTGTAATCAATTTAGTTCCAGCTTAAAATTTATTTTAATTTAATAATTTAGGAAAAATATAAGACCAAAAATATGCATTTTCCTAAAGCTTGCTCTATCTTGATAAATCTTCTATTTAATGATGTGATTTTAGTGCAAAGTAAAGTTAAGTAAGTTCATCTTTTCTGAAAGATGGGGATTTTCTTCTTTCTTCTCAGAGAAGATGACAAAATGAGAAAAACCATATTTGGTATTTATAAGAAAGAAGCCACAAAAAGACTGAGTCCTCCTTGGACTGAGTTCCTATGACTACAGACCAAATTTTCCTCTCATTGGTTTTAAAGCCTTTCTGAATGTCTCCAAGATAAATTATTTAGTCAATCTGAGGAACGTAAAGAGAAAAGGAACTGCTCGGCATATTTAATGAGAAATTTACTCCTTTGCACACAGTTGTTATCAGGTACCAGTGAAGTTAAAGGAAAAGCATATGTGGCACAAATTTGAACATTTTCCACCCTATCGGTTGGGACTGTAGGTGAGTAATTACCTCTGTGCACAGAACCTTTTGAAATATTTGACTGATGTCCATTATGAAAACAACCATTCAGTAGAAGATTTGGTATCTGTGTGGCATAACACCGGTTTAAATGCAGTCAAGTAATCTCCAAAGTATTGGAAAAGTCCTCCAGCATGTCAGTTTTATTGGAAGTGAGGTTGGCATATGCTAATGCGTGTGCCAGCATACTCTGCATGAGTCACTGAACTGGACTCAGTTGGAGGCTGCCAGTCTTTCATTGAGGATTTTGGGTTTTATGTGGAAAGTGCTTGAGCTTGGGTCCCCAAGATAGAATTATGCACATTAAAAAAAAGAGTACTAAGTCCTTTGTTTGGAAAAACGATGCAGACTTTGTAGGAAGGCTGTACAAAGTACTGGAGTAAAACAAGAATGTATTTATGAATTCCAATTTAAATTCATACATGAAATTAACAGAGAAGGCAATCAATGCAATAAATGTGCATGTGATTCAACTTACTAGCAATACTTGATCACATAATATTTGTAACCCATAAATCTTTAGAGTGCTGCACAGTGAGAAAATTCACACTTTTATTTTCAGTGGAGAAGAGCAGGGAGATTGTCAGTAATTTGCTCTAAATTACACATGCAATTGAAAGCACAGACATGAATAGAGCTAAGATGTTCAGAGGAATAATCCACCGGCCGAGATAGCATTAACACACTTTATCCTCCACCTGGAGGCATCAGCTGATAAATCTTTCCAATGACAGAGTAATAAGTGGGAACCCAGATGGTAGTAGTCTTTTTCATTCTTATCACTTCTATTGCTTTTATCACTTTTATCACTTTAAGGCTGCTTTCCTCTAGGGTGAGAGTCATCAGAATCCAAAGTCCTGATAACCTAAGAAACAAGTGGGGGATAGGGGGGAGGGGGGAGGTATTACCATACTACTGCTGGACTGTTTTGTGATTGTGATGGACAAACTTGCAAAGCCAATATTTAGTGGTGCCCGGCTGCTGGGATTTTTTGGTTTGGTTTTTTTTTGGCAGGGGGGTTATGTCCACATGTTCATATCAAGGAACTTCTGTTACTTTTCATCCGTCTCCTTCAATTTGCAAGTCTTTGCACACTCTCCCTCAAAGAAAGGTAATAAACTAAAGGTTGAACTCTTTGGAGGAGAGAGAATATAGAGATAGAAACAAATATGGGGAAATAGAGGGACAGTTAAAGAATACAAGTTATTCACTTAAAGTATTATGCCTTCCTAAACATATTAGCTACTAAGAATATTGCAAAAGGTTTTACAAAACCTGAAATAACACACCTAGCTCCTCAGAAAAAAACGAGTAAGATATTTGGTACAAAACAACATATTACTAATTACTACACCAAGTTACTACTTTATGTTTTTAAACTTTCAGACTTTTTGGTTTTTAAGTTACTGAATGAAATATAATTTTAATGTACACTTCTGATTCTGTGATGCAAGATCCTGCCTCCTCATTTGGAGCTGCGAATATTTTGAATTTAAATTCTTAGGAGACAGTACATATCACACACAGAAAATATTTTTCTGAAACAAATATGCTTGAAGGGCAAGAAGTAATCATCAAGAAAGCATTTAGATTCTTCCATGAGGGTACTGAGGTGTCTAATGATCTAATGCTACTTAGCTTTTAATTTGTTCTAATTTCTACCAGATTAAAATAATTTATAACCTCTCCTGCTACCATTTCTTCTGGTAAAAGATAGATAGTGATTATTGATAGAGTTTATTGAATAGAACAAAAAGACAAAAGTAGGAACTTCTGCCTGTGTTAAAATAGAAATGGTTAGCGCTTTAAAAAATGTAAAGATCAAAAAAACCCCCACATTCATGGCATTATTTAGAATGCAGAGCACTAAATGTTCCTGCTCAGTTTTTTCCCTTTCTAATAAAGAACATCTACTAAACAAAGAGATTTCAACTAGAAAAAGTGAAGATACCAAAAACCAAAAAAATCTTCACTTGACTTTTTAAGCTTTCCTTAAAAGGATAAACCTGCACTATAAATTATGCATATTATAAGAAATGTTAACAGACTAAATTACTAGAAATGGCCATTTGATAAACATCAATACAGTTATTTAAATCAAAGATTTAATGTTTTCTCTCTCAAAGCTGGTGGGAGTTAAAAAATGACTACCTCTCTCAGTGCTTACTAATAACATAAAAAATTGCAAAAATTAGGATCAGTTTGTGAACGATGGTTTTTTTTTTTAAATGGATTAGCTCATGAAGCATGAAGTAAAAGGAATGAGGTGCACTCACCAAATGGTTAAGTTACAGTAATAGGTGTGTGATCTGTGTCTAAACTCACAGGATCAGAAGTGCTCACACCCTTGCCAGTGGTAATTAATGCATTACTTTGGAGAATGCATTACCAAGTCCAGGACCACAGTGGTTTTGTGCAATTTGCTTACTAGGCAACATTGGGAACTACTCTAAGAGAAGCATTTTAGTTAAGGAACAACACTGAATGCTTTTTGTTATAAACGACCCAGATCCGTTATAGAAATGAGTTATTAAAATTTATTGAGAACTTGAAAATCACAAAGCAAAATGGGGGGCAGCACTGGGAGCTCAGCTGAGTGCCAGAGGCTCGCCCCCAAAATGGCAGTTCCACCTTTTATACCCTTAGATCATACATATTAATGGCTTGTTTTTACCTAGCCACACCCCCTTGTCAACCTTTGGGGGGTTCCTCACTGTCATCTCTGAGGCGATTTGGATTTGCATTGGTCGGGTCCCTTATTCCTTCTATGGCGGTGTCTCTGAATTTTGGCTGGCAACAGCTCGGCTCTCTCCCTGCAAAACTCCACAGAAGTGCCCTCATCACACAAACCACCCAATCTCCATAAAGCCAAAGCCCAACAACCAAACTACCCCAGCAAAACCTCCCAATATAACTTATTCCCTTGACTTTTCCCCAAGACAATGCCATAATATACAATCTCATATAACATTATAACTCATAAAGTAACTAATACAACGCATGGCAAAAGCCGACAAAAAAATCCATTCATAACATTTTGGTTACTTTTTTTGCTTTGTTTCTGCCCTTTCTCTCTGTTTCTCCTGACTTTTTTCTGCAAGTTGCAAGTCTAATGAGTGCAAAACCAAACAAATCTTGGATCATGTTTTTCCATCTTATACCAAGCCTGCTAAAGTAATTTTGTACCTTTGTAGTAAACAAAAATTCAGCTCTTCACAGTTATTGAAAGAGTAAGACTTAAACCATTAAAACAGAACCCTGAGGATTTATCATTTCCCAAGGGGTGCATTAGATATCCCTTTGCCAATGCATTAATCATGCCCCTAACTGCTGGCATGATTAAATTCTTCAACATTGTCCCTTGTTACTCAACTTTTCTGTGGGGAGGTATACGTTCTTAAATTTACACCCTAAATGGAAAGATGAGGCATCTGCTTTTAAGCCACTCTATGTATACTCTGAGATATATCAGAAACTAAACATGAATGATAAGACTGTGTGTCACTGAGACAGAGAGATAATTTAATCACTTTTTTAAAAGAGTGGACTCACTGAATCCAAGGCTTATGGAAAGTACCTGTAGAGCAGAAAACTCAATTTACACACAAACAACAGATATATAATATCTTCTGTATGATAATTGGTGTTTTCCTGAAGAAACCTGAGACCTGGAATTCCTTTTTTTTTCCCCTGACAGGCTGAGCATGTCCAAAGTTTATTCAAGAGAACCTCTGTGGCTCATGAATCTTGTTCCCTAAAAGCCACCATTATTCAACCCTTAAAAATGTTGAGGGCTGAATTTGATTTTTCACTTTTGTCTGTGTTTTGAATTTGACTGTATTCTGGAAATGTTTTGAAAGGTGTGGACTGACATCTAAGAGATGGAAAGTAGGTGAGGTTCCCACAGTCATGGCAGGACTGGTCTGTGACTTGAGGAGATGTTTTTATAATTCCCATTTAAAGGAATAAATACAGTTCCATGTGTCTGACTTCCATTTCTATAGCTGGAAATATTTTCTCCATCAGTCCACGGAACAACACAGATACTTGGGAATCCAATTTAAAAATTCTGTATTTGGTAACTCCATTTCCAGTAATCTGATGGTAACAGGTGATAAGATGATAGAGTCCACTGCCTCTTTAGAGGATTATAATCTAGAGTAGACCTTTGGGGCCTAAAGACTAGAAGTCTTACAACGTAATGTTAAGCTTCAAATTAACACAGTAGAAGATTTGCAAATTTTGTCACAGCTTTGCCAAGTTACAAGGATCTAATCTGGCATATGCAGTTGCCTAAAATTCTGTTTCATTTTGCTTTTTTTAGTTCCAGAAAGATAGAGAATTGAGATGTAGAGAAGAGACAAGTAAAATAAAGAGGTAAAGTTAGACAATACAGATTAGAAGCTAAAAGGAGACAGATTTGAATATAAATAGATCCATCAGTGAAAAAGTATCATTGGGTTTCAGTCCTCTTCTTCAGATTTTCTGAGAGATTTTGAAGTGATTTTTGACTGTTGTGGTCCTCTTTCCCTTAGAGGGCTATTGAAGGGTTGGTGGCACCTACTTGATAAATGCAGGCAAGCTATGTTTGAGGAAAGCTGGTAGAAAGGTTCGAGGGGAAAGTAAACAGTCACAGAATGGATGTTAAGGGACAGAAGGCATTGCAGAGAAGATATGACAGATGCTCTACATCATGGGCAAAAAGTTGAGAAAGAATTGAAGAAATAGATCCCGAATTAGCTAATTATTTATGCAAAATAGCAGTGTAATTAACTATAAACCAGTGATTAAAAAAAATCAATAAAACAACGGATTAAATAAATATCATGTAATTCAAGACAAGGTAAACAAATAGACAATTCAGAGTATATAAATCACAGAATATATTAGCTAATTAATTAGTCAGGTAGTAGACGCATCAGGTGAATGATCAATAAATAAATCTATTCATTAGGCAATAAGCTAGATAGAGATCCATGTAATTAAACAAACAGAAAATTTTGAGTTCAAAGAAAAATATCTCAAGAAGTCAGACAGCTAGAAGCAGATGAAAAAGAGGGAGAGCTGCGATGCCAAGAGCAGACCAAACCGTGGGGGCAATGCTGAAGAGGCACGGCAGTGGTGGGAGGTGTGGACACGGTGGCATCGCTGGCAAACACCCAGGTGAGGTCTTTCCTCTTGGAAAGCATTGCTGCTGCTGTGGTTGCTGACATTAACAGGCCATGCTTAGAAATAAGAAGACATATCCTTATTTTTAGGATAATTGTGGGTGCTTATTTCAAACTTTGCTTATTTCAAAGCAGTTTCCAAACATTTGATCCATAATAATACTATTCACTTGGGGGCCAGTTTGTTTAATAATATGTGGTCTTGCCAGAGAGCAGAGAGAACTTGCCATGAAGTGATGAAAAATTACTTCACTACTGCAATATGATGTTCTGTAACATTTCATTTTAAATGTGGAGGAAAGAGATTTCTAGGGTTTTCTTCCAACTCTAATATCTCTACAAAGTTGCATATTCTACTTTCTATTCCAATAAAGTAAGGAGGAGTTGATAGGTCTTGTCCTTTCTTGAACACTTGACTTTCATACATCACTGCTTTTCACATTGTGCATATAAAATTTCTTCAAATGTACATGGAAGTCTAATTCCAGTCACTGAAGGCATGTGCTGATTGACTTATACGTTAACCACTTTAAATCACGCTATTTGGAAAAAACTATTTTTTTTCTGAAGAGAAACAGAATTCAAATGTATTTGCTTTTACAGTTCTTTGAGCATACTAAGCAACAAAAAGCCTGGTAAGCTGCTCAATAGTCTCAGTAGGGATAGTAGCAGTTTTAAAAGACAAAGTCTTCAGAATAGTTCTTTCTCTTTCAGGGTTTTTGTTTTTGTTTTTGGATTTTTTTAATGAATTCTCAACATCAAACAAAGATGCAGTTTAAAAAGAATAAAGAACCTGACACTTTCTTTAGAAAAACTTCAGTAGCAAATAATCGGGACTTTCTCAGGTAAAGACAAATATATTTCATTATATAAATTTGACTGTACTGGTAGGTCTCTTAAGAACACTGAAGGGCAAAGTTTGTAGCATGAATTAAGGAGTTAATGGCAAAGTCCCTCAGTTTTAAGATGTTCTGCCATGGGGCCTCTCGTACCACATCTGTCTACTCCGTTCCTTCTAAAAACAGAGCTCTCTAACTTCTGCACAGATAAGGGAGTTCTAATAACCATTGTGCATTTCTTTTGGGTTTTTTTTGTCTAGTCTGTACAAATCTCTTACTGGTAGTTTGTTTTGTGAAGCAGAACAGCTGAAGGAGGTGATGGATAAGGATGCTATGTAACCTACAAAATTAAAATGTACACTTTTATGGTATTACCTAGACAAGTCTATTATTGGGTTTAATGGCTTAAGAAGATTAAAGAGTTATTCAATGCCTTCTCAGGAAATGCAATGTTTTGCTCTTCTGGACAGATGACCGTATGATAGGTAGATAGCTCAGCTTTATAGTACAATAAAATGTAGGTGAAGAAGATACCAATAATGGCTTATTTACTTACTGTGACTCCATATGACCATGAGTAACCTCATAATCTGTTTCATATGAAATAAAGGAAATGTTTGTCATTCTCTGTGCATGTTGCCTTTGACTGAGAAAAGATAATACATTCTTCTGAATAAGCTAAAATACACTTTTTTCCTTTCTGCTATTGCTTGTCACCTCTCTTTTTATGAGATTAAAAAATTTCTAATTTTGCTCACAGAAACAGCTTATTAGGAGAAGACATGGGTTTATAATCGGGAAGTTTTGTAGTTAGCATAGTACACCTTCTAACTGCAATAAAATAGAATAGTAATGTGTAAAACCACTTTACCACTTTAGTATTAGTAAAAGCACTAATAATTTTTTCTGTATAGCTTCTTATGAACTTAACTGTGGTAGCTGGGGTACTGTTAAGGGCAAGAAGTGGTGACAATTCTGGTCACACTTCACAAAAAAAAACCCCAAACAAACACGTCGGTGAATAGATTATTCAAAAGATGTTTAATTTAAGAGTAAGAAATATGAAAACCGAATGATCAGTCAGTGAAACTGTACTCTGTGTTGGTGTTAAAAACAGAAGGAAGTTATGAATAGCTATGGTAGAAATGCACATTTTGCCCATTATACTCAAAAAGTTCTTAGATATTTTTTTTGACCAATAAGATGCCAGCAGTGCATAAACATGTGGGTTTGTGTTTAGTTAAAAACAAACAAACAAATAAAACAATGCTGCTTTTTAAATACAATCTCTGCTTCTACCATTCACGCTGATCTTTCTTTCTGGAGCAAAGCTTCTGTGAGATTTTCAAATAAGCAGCTGTAGAGTCCTTTCATTTTGCTTTAGCCATAATTATGAAATGAAATTTAGTTTTCTCATGCTGATTGAAGGTTTCCCATATAGTAAGATGCCAGATGACCATGCTGATTCTCCTATGTCTGTCAACAGCTTTTTGGAGTTCATTAACCAGGAGCTTTTGTCGAGCTATCTTTCATCTCTCAAGGGGGTGAACTGATGCTGGCTTGCTTGTCACAGCTTTTTCTTCCACGGAGCTGCAGATGGCAAAGGCATTCAGTCATGCTCTCACACTCAAGGATTTCAGTTCCTTGTCTTCCGTGCCTTCTATGAGAGAGGAGAGGGTTTAGGCTAGCTAAAGGCCACTCATCAGCCCACAAGTTGTGAATCAATAATGTCTGGAGAGAGCGCTAAGAGGACACGTGTATCCAGTGGATTCCTCAAAATGGAGAGCGTTTGCATTCTGCCAGTATGTCACGAACATGTGAGGGAGACAGAACACAGACAGAGCATGAAAAGACTACTTTTTCAGGGCAGAATAAATGATGTCTTTGAATCTGTTTGAGCTATAGCCATCTTGCTTAGAACTGCTAAAGGAAATGTTGAAAGTGACAACTCCCTCCAAATGCTCCTTGATGTAATCACCTTGTTCAGTCTTTGTACTATCATGCATTTCCAAGGGCAACATTTGTGTCTGTTCTTGTCTGTGATCTTTGTCACCTCAGTTCATCTTATCTTTTATGACTGTTGTAGAAGTGACTGCAGTTTGACCTTAGCATCTGCATGAGAAAGTGCATACCAGAGGATCATGACCAAGCCATAAATACTTAAGTGAGAATTCTTTAACTGGCAATTCGAACTCCAGTTGCTGTGGGATGTGTGAGAGATGTGTGAGAGTGTTTGTGACAAGAGCAAGACACATCCTGCTCTGCCATTTGTTTGCATGTTGGTTAGTGGTTAGTGTCCTGCCTGGCTGCATAGTTTTGATCCTAAATTTTTAATAGCAAAACACATAAAAAGCTCACACGTGCTTAAGAAAGGGATTTTGTTGCACTATAACAGGATCTGTGTTTTCACTCGCTGCAACTGTTTGAAATCTCCACTAGAGGTTTCCAGACTTGTCATAGGTTTTATTTCATTTTGTCTCCAGGAACTTTTCAAAGCCAGTTTGAAATACCCTTTTTCTACAGGTGTTTTCTTTTTCTTCAAGTGTTTTTATGAAAAAAAATGCATTGATGAATCTGGAAATAATTTTATGCTGGAGCAAAGCACCTAATCAGACATAGATTCTGTCTTGCATTGCTCCCAAATGAACTAGGATAACTAGCTAAACTTGCTGGAAATCTGTCTTTATTGTTTGATAGCCATAGAGTTTATAAAATCCTCCCATACATATAGATTCTTTAGGAATTTGTTACATAATTATTCATTTGTAAAATATGGACACATTCCCATATAATTATTTCTTTGTATTTAGTTTTAATCCCATGTTTAGGGAATGATGATGAATGCCATGAGACACATTTCAGAGAATTCAAAGCTAGAATTACATTTTTTAAGCTATAGGTCTGAAAAGCATTGAGAAACAAAAGCCACCACATAAAGTGAATCATCTGTGGTTTATATCAACAAGACCTGTAAACTACCTTATGAAAATGTATGAGTGTGTTGCAGGTGCTTCCTTCGGAATATTATTGGTTTTGGTTTTTTTTATTTTAATAACATACTGCTGAAAGATATAATGGACACTGAAACAGTATCTCCTACTTCTTCCATTCCAGCAAGTATCGAGGGAATGTGAAGACCAGGGGCAAACTGTTTCACATCCTCCTTTTCTTCCAGTCAAAACTGTTTTCCTCTAAACTTCATAAATACAAATTAAATCAATGCGAAGGCCTCATGTGGAAGTCTGCTGAAATATTTGCACATTTGAAAAGTGAGAGAGGAATGCAGAGAGCCTGATTTAATTTATTTTTCATAGATTGTGGGATAAATGCACTGTCATTAAAAAATGTATATATTTCCATGGAAGAAGAGTTTTCCAAAAATTATATTTACTAGGCAACTCTGTTTCAAATATTGTGTAGTCTGAAGATAATAGTGTTCCATTTTGGTTTTGGTTCAGTGCAGGGCAGCTGGATTTTACATTTCTGAGGATAGTTTTGGTTGTTATTTTTTAGGCAACTGTCTTGGACTGACTTTATGATGTGTATCCCCTATCGCCTGCTCTATGCCCAGACATGGTGTCTATGCTGTGCCTTTCTGTGTCTTTAAAACCAGGTGCGAGAGAAAGAAAAAAAGCCAGATGAACTTTTCAAAGCAGTTTGGTTTCAAGGACATTCACTCCCCGGCGTTCCTGCTGCTGCAGAGCAGAGGAAAGCACTTTCCCTGCTTTTCCTGGCTCTTGGCTCCTTTTTCTCAGAGGAGAGAGATGGAGAGTTAAACTCCTTTGTTTCCCTGGGACTTTGGATTTTTCCTTCTTCTCTTCTGGACTGTTCAGAACACCAGAACATCAGAACCTCACTGGGAGGCCTCACACCTCAGCCCGGAGGGGCCCGAGCCGACCCAGCTCCAAAGAGGAGAGAGAGAGACCACACCCACGGAAAGGACTCTAAAATCTTCCCAGGTTTTCTCTCCACAGCGAGAGGTTTTATTATTTAGAATAATTCTTTTCCTGTGTGTTTCTTAATAAATAGCTTTTCCCTTCTTTCACTTTCCTTTGAGGAATTTTTTCCTGAACCTGGTGGGGGAGGGGTGGCTGTGACCTGCCTTCTATAGAGGAGATGTTCCTTCCAGAGCGTTCCTCCGAATATTTGTCTCAAACTAGGACAGCAACACTATAAGGCAAGTTGATTTTCTTTGTGAATGTAAACCTCCCACCTTCCATGCATGTACTCATTGCAAACAGTCATCAACACAAAGATACATAAAACCTATAATGTAAATCACTGCCATTCAGGAATCTCTTTCCATTTAACAAGAAAATAGCTTTGGTGTGTTATCTATCTATATTATAGTAAAGAAAAAACTTTTCTTCCATGATGCCACAACCAATGAGCAATTGCCTTAAAGTAAGAAAAAGTCTAAACGGTTACTAAAACTGGTGTCATCTTACATAGTGCAGAGAGAGCTTCAAAAGGTTGTAAGAAAATAATCAATACTCACCCTGAAAGAACTCCATTACAATGTCATTTTTGTTTCTGTTAATTTTTTTGTTTTTTTCTTTCTTGCATGCAAAATAAATACATTTTAGAAATAGGAAGAAAATCTGTATTTATGTAAGATGGCACTCCTGCTTTTGTCATTCCCATTTAAAGGATATTAAAATCCAAGAGGGAGATTTTTGAAGATATAAATGCTTATTTGCTTTGCAGTACTGATATTTCTACTACAGGTAGGACTGCATTACTAGCGATACATAAAGTAGACATTCATTTCCATTCAAAATATAGAGTAATAGAATCACAGAATCATAGA
>VZTA01017435.1:3862-23701 GCA_013398855.1 Mohoua ochrocephala
CGTTACTCACAGTCCTTTTCCTCCTATGGGTCTCCAGTGCACCTCAAATTAAGGGCTTACGTAGGCCGGCATCCGGAGAGCTCTTATCCTCCTTTTTCCTTATCTTCCAGGGTTTTCACCTCTCCCAGGCCCGGTTCCCTTTTGTTTTGTGAGTCCCTCCTTGTCCAGGGGGTATTAACCTGCAAATCCCTTGGTGGTACCAGGAGAGACCGAGCAAGCTGCAAAAAAAAAAAAAATAGGCAGGGCATGCCCCTTACTCAGGATCCCCCAGGACCACTAAGACAAAGTGTTTTATCCCAGACAAATCCTCAGTTGTGAAAAACAAGTTCACATTCACAAAAGAAAAAAAATTTGAGGGAGAAAGTTGATAAAACAAAAAGAGTTTTACAGTACCTGGTGCACAGCCCTTGCTGGAGGCCAGAAGCATGAAAGCACGAGGCTACTGTCACACCCTTTATGTATCTGGGGGAATCACTCAGACGCACATGGATGCACTTTCCCAATCAGGGGCTGATTAACCCGGCTCCTCCCCAGCCCCCACTCGGAGCACGCTCAGGTCTCACACAGGGAGTGGCCCCGGTGTGATTGTCACCTCCTAGAACCTTCCAAGGAGGTTCTGGTTCCTCCCCCCCTTGCTGCCCATCGGCCATTTTATTAATGCAAACCTTTACAACAAATATTACAGCAATCCCTAATCTACACCAACAATTAAACATCATCAAGTAGTTACAAACATAACTTCACAATGAAACAGTCTCCAAAACATTCAACATGTAATCTGCCAAAGCCAATCCTGAAACACTCATCTATCACAGGGTGCTTTGGGCAAGGATGGCATGGAAGCGATGGAAACGCTCCCTGGAGGAGGGATTTCCATGAAGAAATGCAAGGGGCTGAAGGGCAGCCAGCAGCGTGTTTTGGGACAGGGCCTTGTGCCTGCTTCACCCATGGGACAGCTCTGGCCCCAGCCATGCCACAGGGCAGGGCGAGGGAGAGCCTGGGGGGTGCTGACATGGAGCAGGAGCTTGGACAGAGGACAGAGCTGTGGGAGATGAGGGGTGGGGAAAGCACTGGGGAATCCGAGCTCCAGGGCAGGACGGAGCCGTGAGGGTTCGGGCAGGAGAGGTGCAGGGTGTGAGCAGCTGCTTTCTGACCCGGCAGAGATCACCAGCTGCTGAGGGACGTGGCCCCAGGCTCCTGCTTGGCCGTCTCCCTGCTGCCAACACCACCTCTCCCTTCTTCCCGTTGGAGATTTGGAAACCCCCCAGCCTTGCTCCAACATCATGGATTGAGGAGCCCCACAGCAAAGTCCTGCTGCGAGTTGGATGGCGAGGGGTCCCCTGCCCAGCTGGCACCTTTTTGCCAGCACTCATTGCTCAGCTTCCTTTTTTTGCAGCTGACATCTCGGCTTGGAGTCATCCCAGCCGCTCTTTTCCCTGCATCCGAAGCTAAACCAGACGGCCCTGCTGCAAAAGGCACAGCACAGCTTTGCTTACAACTTCCTAAGCAGGTTTCGAATGTGTCCATCGTCAATTAAAATGGAGATGAAACGAAAAAAGTCATTAGCAGAGGGTCAGCACACAGGTTATTGACTTGCTTTATCGCAGCTCCAAAATCCTCCTAAGAATAGAGCACTTTAGATTAATTGGGGGGAAAATGGATTGGAAAGTTGCAATTAAGTTGATGTCATAATTTTGGGAAAAAAACCAGGTGTTCTGCTACAGCTGTAGTTCTCTCCCTGACTTTAATTGGTGTCCCAGTCCCAGTTGTCTGTATTGATAAAATGCTGCCCATTAAAAAAATGTATAATTAGCATTGGTTTAAAAGGTACAAACAGTTTAAAGGGGAAAAAAATTATTAAAAACTAGAAAAACTTCAACGGGGTTTTGGGTTTTTTTAACCTTTTGGAAGTTTGGGGGAATTGTCTCAGCTCTGTGCAGGAGTGAGGGAGAAGAGCAGGATGCTTAATTGCAGAGCCACTGGAGGAGTGCGGCAGTGACCTCAGCCACACCCGCTGGCACCGAGCATCTCATTAGCAGAGTTACCATTTCACAGCAGCCCACCGAGGCACGGGGGGCACTGGGCGAGGCAGGGCAGCCTCTGCTGCTGGGAACGAGCATTTCTGCCCGGCAGGAAACCAGGATCCCTCGTGGAAAGGAGCACAGCCCATCCGTGACTCCTTTGCGTGGATCTTCCTGTGAACAGCCCTGCTTGAGAGGCTTTTTCAGAGAATCACAGGCTGGGGTTTGGGAGGGACCCTAAAGCCCACCTCATTCCCACCCCTGCCATGGGCAGGGACACCTTCCACTGTCCCAGGCTGCT
The DNA here is from genome assembly GCA_013398855.1 of Mohoua ochrocephala. NCBI lineage: Eukaryota > Metazoa > Chordata > Aves > Passeriformes > Acanthizidae > Mohoua > Mohoua ochrocephala. The sequence goes on from VZTA01017435.1 coordinate 6,185, forward strand.
CCGAGCCCCGTCCAGCCTGGCCTTGGGCACTGCCAGGGATGCAGGGGCAGCCACCACCTCTCTGAGACACTTGTGCCAGTGCCTCAGCACCCTCACAGGGAGGAATTCTTTCCAGCCTGGATAACTTATGGCTTTCCTGCACCGCTCTGCAGAGGCAGCACCTGGCCAGCACAAACAAATGGAAGTTTCTGATCCAGCAAGTTTCTGACAGCACAATCGAGTGCTCCAGAGGAAAGCAGGTACTGCTCTCTGCGCCTCTGCCCGGCATTCGCAATCTCTGCTGGCACCAGGACAAGTCTCTGAGGTCCTGAGGGGTCCCTGGGGCTCAGGGGCTGCAGCAGTGCTGAGCACAGAGAAAATCGAGGCACTGAGGGGAAAAGCAAGGAAAAACTGAGTTTCCGGCCTTCTAATAATGTCTCTGCTTTATTACAGCTGATAATCCTTCACGGCATTTAAATTAGAGGAGTGAATCTGGAAGTGCTGGCAAAGGGCAATTCCCTTTGCTTGCCCTGAGCTTTCCCGAGGGCTTTTGCTGAAATTCCCCATCTCAGCAACGCCACCACTTCTTTTTTGGGTGTTCATACCCTTCAAACCACACTGCACAGGCTTCAGATTCTCCTTTGCCATCACTCACTTGAGCTTTTCATATTTAACTCCTTTAATCTTCCACCAATAAATCACTGCCTCCCAACCCTTCATCACTTTCAATGCTGTTCCAGAATCCCTTCAGGATGCTGACACCCGTCAGGTACCGAGTTAATTAATGGATGGCACATCTCTGCCGGTGCCGAGCTGCACGCCTGGAAAACAACCCGGGAAGTGCAAAGGGAAGGGAAGGTCAGGCCTGAGTGCTGGATGGGGCAGCCACACCTATCTGCAGAGCAGAGGCTGAGGAGCAAGAGGAGGAGAAGGAGCCCGTGTTCCTCTGGGAAGGGGCATGATCCAAGGGGCTGCAGGCTCACCCTGGCACACGTCTGGATATGGGCTCTCTGGACCCCGTAAATCACACTCAGACCTGCGATGCTGAGGGAGCACAGAGATCTTTGTTGTGGCAGCAGCTGTAACTCCACTCAGCCTGGAAGCCTGACCAAATTTCCCCTTCAGTCACTCATCCGAGGAGTGATTCTCCTCCCAGGACACACCTACCTCTTCCTCCTCCAGAAGGAGAGGAGGGAGCTCAAAACAGAGCTGTGCAATGTGGCTGAGGCGTGAGTGGGTGCCACCTCTCTTTGCAGGGCCACGAAAGGGGTGAGGACACTGGAATGGACGCTGCTCAGAGGAAGATTTATTGACCTCTTGTTCCCTTTTTTTTGGCACTCTCAAAGTCACCAATGTGCTTCAGCACCACTTCCAAAAAAAGAAAAGAGTTGCAGGTGCTGATAGCATCTGACTCCTCTGATTTACTGAAAAACTGCTGGGGAAAGGAAGCAGAGATAAAGGAAGCCCATTCATGCTGCTGTCCCATGGGGAGAGGTCCTCTGGAGACAGCCCCAGACACAGAGCATTCCCACAGAACGTGTCCCAGAGAAGCTGGCTGCCCCGTTCCCGGGAGAGTTCCAGGACAGGCCGGACATGGCTTGGAGCAAGCTGGGACAGTGGAAGGTGTCCCTGCCCGTGGCAGGGGTGGGGCTGGATGGGCTTTAAGGTCACCTCCGACCCACACCCTTCCAGTGGGTTCATTAAGGAAAATTGCCTGTGCTTCGGCGGAGAGCAGCAGGCCGGTGGTGGTTTCATGACTAACAACATCCCATGTAATTGTACAAACCTGTCGGTGTCTCCACGTGTCCCTGCAGGATTCCCACTGCCATCCCCAGCTGTTTGCCCTCTGAGGAGCATGAGGGGAGAAACGTGTCCGTGCGGATGTTATCGGCATGAAGGAGGCTGGTGACCTTGCACTCGACAGCTCTGCGGGCGTGGAGCCCGTCTGCGTGGTGGACTCAAGCGAGTGCAGGCAATAAACTTGAGAGACGGGGTATGAAGCAGTTATGCTGCTTTCCGGTAAAAGGGAGGGGGGGAAAATGTCCTCAAATTACAGCAGCCGAGAGAAAACTTCATGGAGAGGTCAAGGACGGGGCTTTGCGGCGAGTGAAGGCATCCACAGGGGCTGAGGAGGTGTGAGCGAGCAAGCAAGGCCAAGAACAGCCAAAAAACCACTTACAGCACACTGGAGAGGGCTGTGGGAGAGCTTCGGGGATTCTTGTTACTCCTGAACACCGTGCAAGGAATTTGCCTCCAATATTTAAGCAGAAAGCAAAGGATGTTTAGGAGGACCTCTTGTGCTTGGCTCTGCTTGCTCACCCCTTTCTGCAGCTCACTCTCAGGGCACCAAGTCCAGTGAAATAAAAGGCTCCTGGCTAAGAGAAATCCAGCCTCAGTCACCTGATTTTCAGCAGGAAAATAACTCTGAGGGGGTATGACCCCCTCAAATGCTGGCTGGGTCAGCAGGGGTGGGATCAGGGCCGGCAGGGTTCTGCTGTAGCCAGCCCCTGGACAAGCCGTGTGTCCTCACGCCCACACTGAGCAGAGATGGGCTTTGCAAGGCAAGGGTGGCACGTCAGCAGCAGGCCTGCCCTCCCATCCATCTTCCCTGCCCTCGGGAAACAAACACCAGAGCAAACATTGCCTCCCTGTCAGGCAGGGCTGCCGGGCGCTGTGCTCCTGTTTGCCGTGCGCTGTTCCAGGAGCCATGTCCCACGGCATCAGGGACAGCCTGACCCAGAACAGGCCTGGGGCGGCAGGAGGGGGTGTCCTGGGAGGGGATAAGCAGGGGGCCTGAGCTGGAGGGAAGCAAGGAAGGGATAATTATCCATCCCGCAGGGGGCAAGGGCTGCGGTGGGGACATGACTCGGGGCAGCTGTTCCCAGAGATTCCCACTTCCACTCGCACCTCCAGATGTATGAGCCTGCTCTGTCTGCTCTGAGGGGAATGAGGAGGCAGGAGATGCGGCCTCACCTCCTGGGCCTGGCGAGGTCAAGCCTGAGGAGATCTCATTTAGCTGTTTCTTCTCCCCTCTTTCCCTCTGTTTCTCTGCACTGTAAGAGCCTCATGGCAGGTGGTGGCTTCTTCTTTCACTCCAGATTGAACGCTGTGGAAAAATCCAAAGGGAAAGCCTGTTCACAGCTTTGGGGATGGAGGCTGCCAGCGTGGAGGAGGAGCCTGCATGAGTCCTTGCGGGAGTGGGTGGGCACCCACCCCTGCCAGCGCGTGCTGCTCCGAGGCTGCACTGGGGACGTGCACTTGCTGCTTTAACACCACAGCCTCAACACTCCCGAGGGCTCCCAAGGCCCCTCCCGATCTCTTGATTTCACAAGGGATCACCATTTTCCACATGAAGTGCTTCCTTTTGCTGGTGTTTCCCAACTCTGACCCTAATTTCTCCTTTCTCTGTGAGGAGAGCTATCTTGGTAGTAGGATCTGCCACTGAGATGCTTCTGCCCTCGCAGGATCTGAGTGTCCAGGGGGAAATCGTGAGGGCTGAAAACTGCGCTGTCCTTGAGCCCATTTCTGGACACCACACACCCAAGAAACGTGTCCAAGCCAGACACACACACTCCTTCCCCCTCTCCCGACAGTGTTTGACCAGGACAAACCCTCCCTGGCTCCTGTCGCCAAGGAGAGCAGCAGGGCCTGGAGCGCTCCGCTGTTTGTGTTTGACCAATACTTGCAAGTGGCTGTGTGACATCTCAGCTCTTTAACCCCCGAGCTGCTGCAGCCAGAGCTGTGTCTCGTGGTGCTTCAGGGGCAGGCTTGGCTCCTGTCTGAAGCAGAGCCGTGGATTTGCAGGGATGCCTGTTCTCCCCAGGGAGAAGACAAAAGGCAAGATGCAGACAGAGATGGGGATTGCTCCTGCGCCAGCATCTCGGGTTGCGATATCCGAGTAAATCTCTTCCCTCCTACCCACAGGGTCTGATGAGAAAGCAGCCAGCTGAACATCCCCTGTGTTCCCCACGTCCTGGGGAAGCCTCTCTGCTCCTGGAGTGTCTGCTGGGTGGGGGGCTGGATTCTCCAGAGCCCCTCAGCCGGCACCAGGTACCGGTGCTGAGAGGAGGAACTGGCAGGGTGAGAGGTTTGCCAGCCCTCAGCCCACCCCTCACCTTGTGTCCAACCACCCCCTCACCTCTGCCAAACCTCTCCCGCCTGGGTGCCCGGCCTTGGCCGCATTCCCTCCCCGGGGGACGCTGCTGCCCCTCGGAGCCCTGCGGGGCAAACCTCGGGAATGCAGCATCCTCACCCCCGGTTTATTAGCACAGGGCTCTTCGGTGCTGTGCTTTGAAGAAGGTGGCTTAATCCTTATCAGCTGAGGAGAATTTCATCAAACAAGCGGCGGTGGGGAAATGGAAATGCAGAGATACATAATTCATGGCGGAGAGGACACATTTAATAGGTGTGCTCAGCGGCAGCCCGGCTCAACACCTTGTTCTCCATGCTGGGGATGATGTCAGGTCACTCGGGATTAGCTCTTTGTTCTCCAGAACTCCATCTGCGCATTCCGAGTTCGGTGCGGGATGAGCTCTGTGCCCGGAGCCACTCGCAGCCCCTGCCTGGTGTCAGAGAGAAAAGGGCTTATTTACACATAAATGAGGAAGGCAAATATCCACAACACACCCCAGGGCGCAAGGTCTTATTGGCAATTTCCTTCCCTGCTTTGAGAAGGCCGAGACAACCCTCGGCTCCCCCCACCCTCGCCCCGCCGGGGCAGGGGGATCTGGGCGCAGGAGATGGCAGGGACCCGAACCTGCGTGATGCCATCCCATGGAGCAGCTTTATTGTGGGACTGGGATGCGCACGGAGAACACGGCACAGCCTCCGTGCTGCCCCTGCCGTGGGTTTAAGGGACAGACCGGCTTTCCTGAGCACTGCACAGGGCAAAGCCTGCACAGGAATGGGCCTAATTCCCACCTGCCCCTCCCGATTCCCTCCCTGGGGTTCCTAAACAGCCGCTGCCATTCAGGAAACGCAGAAGTCTCCTTGTCCTCATTGCATAGGCGGGACACAGAGGGGGGACGGGAGGAGTGGATGACCCCGAGGAAATGGAGCTCCCGGGGAAGCGATCCCCCCCAATCCCAGCACAGGAAACCCAGCACTGCTTCTTTGGGGCATCTATCCTGCATTAGGGAAGGCAAACGCGCTTTTTTTTTTCCAATGGGGAATATGGGAAGGATGAAAAACCCAGTCTGGCATCCTGCTTCGACTCCCACTCGAAATACCAAAATAACCTTCCAGGTTCTTCCCAACGCGTCCGAGGGAGGGGGTTTTCTCCTTCCCCTGCCCAGATTCCAGCCCAAGGCAGATCGATGACAAATCCCTGGGGTGGGAAGGGGAGGACCCAGCACTCCATCACCACAGCACTGCTCCCTGCAGACAGGTCCTCTGCATGGGAAAACAGACCTTTTCCTTTTCCTTTTCCTTCTTCTTCTTCCTTCTTCTTTTTCTTTTTCTTTTTCTTTTTCTTTTTCTTTTTCTTTTTCTTTTTCTTTCTCTTTTTCTTTCTCTTTTTCTTTCTCTTTCTCTTTCTCTTTTTCTTTTTTCTTTCTCTTTTTCCTTTTTTCTTTTTCTTTCTTTTTCTTTTTTCTTCTTTTTCTTTATCCTTTCCTATTTCTTTTTCTTCATATTTTTCTTTTTCTCTTCTTTTTTTTTCTTTTCTTTTCCTTCTTTTTTCTTTATCCTTTTCTTTCTCTTCACATTTTTTCTTCCTTTCCTTTTTATTTCATTTTTTTTTTCTTTTTCTCTTTCATTCGCCCTTTCTACTTTTCAACTTTCTTTTTCTCTTTCTTCCCCTCTTTATCTCCAAATGATGTTTAGTTCCTCGGGCAGTCTCTGAGACAAGCGGGCTCCGAGCATCCCCCGGCGGGCCCTGCTCTTGCCGAGGGCTCGAGAGCCCTCTGCTGTCCACCCATCCCTCCCCTGGACACGGCTCTGGGCCCTGCTGCTCCTCACGGGCTCTGCCCTCCCCTCCACGGGGTCCGGGATGGACGCGGTCAGTGGCGATCCCTGTGCTGGGAGAGGCTCACCGGCTCCTGGCAGTGCCCATTGAAAATGGCTGCACGTGGCTCCAGGACAGTCACAAAGGCAGGGGAGGACACTGGTGGCTTTTCTCCTGTCCCCCAGAGCCCCCAGGCCCAGGCAGTTGTGGGGCTCCTGTACCTGGCCAGGGCCCACCACTCCTGCAGCAGCTCTCTGGGCAGGACCCTCCAAAACCAGCACAGAACCCCTAAATCATGGAGCCACAGGCTGGGCTGGCTGGGGAGAGACCCAAAAGCTCATCCCATTCCACCCCTGCCATGGGCAGGGACACCTTCCACCAGAGCAGGTTCCAAGCCCTGCCCAATCTGTCCCTGGTTGAGTCGCTCTCAGCCATCCTGAGGAGCCCCTCTGGGCCACCGAAATCCTCCTGGGCTCGGCAGACATTCCCCTTTGGATGTGGGGACAGCTCCCTCTGGGAGGGAAGAATGCTGCTGTACTGCTCACCTGGCTCCATCCCCCGGCTCTTCCACGCCGCCGATTCTGCCTCCAATGTCAGCACTCGGCTCAGGACTCTCCATCTTTCCCTGTGAGAGACAACCTTAGAAATTATAAATGAATAATTAATGCAGTGTTTATCTACGGCATAATAAATGTGTAAAAAATGCTCCCGTTCCGTGGAGAGGTGCTGAATTGGATCATCTGCACAATCCCCAGCACAAAGGTGGCCACAGCATTCCAGTGACCCTGTAGATCACTTTAGCTCGGTTGTACACGCACACAAACCCCACCAAGAGCGTTCCTGCTGGGGCCCTGCCACTGTCACCACGAGGCCTCGGCAGCAGAGGCCACGGCTCGCTGGAGTGCAGGGAAAACTTGTCTGGATTCAATAATTCATACCTGCGTGAAATTGGCCTGAATGGGGAAAGGGAGCATTAAACACCAAGTGGTCCCCAGAGCCAAGGTTACTCGCTGGCCTGGCGGCGTTGCCTCAGACAGAGCGAGGCCTTTCCTGTTTGCTTTATTAGTTGTCCATAAAAGCCTCGTTAGCCCGTTCCACCGGCCATCCATTATTTATGTGGGACGTCCTGTTTGGAGCGATCCGTTCCCTTTGCTGGCCTCTTTAGGGTGTGGGGGTTTTCTGCCCCTCCTTGGGGTGAGGGCGTGTCCTGAGAGACACGGGACAGGGCAGAAACCCTGCAGCCCCGTGGCCAGGGCACTTCCAGGCCCACACGCCCCCAGCACCAGCAGAAGGATGGCAGGAAGGGTGCAGGGACAACCCCGTGAGACTCCCTGGCATCTCCTTTCCCCCACGCCGGCTCCAGGCAGGCTGCAACAAGTGGATTCCTACAAAGATGCTCTAGGAAAAGGAAAGAATTGCTTTCTGGTGGGAATAGCGGGGCTTCCTGTGTTTTCCAACTAGATATGAAGCAATCCTTCATTTTTATTAGGTATTTGTTGACGTGGGAACAAGCCAGAGCCCATGGCTGGGGTGACTCATGCAGACAAATGGTCAGCCTGTAGGGAGAGTGTTTCCAGAGGCAAAGTCCTCCTCGGCTCATCCCTCAAGCCCAGGTGTCGGGAAGATGCCTGTTCTCCACCTCAGCATCACTGACTCCTGGGGGCAGTGATGGGGGCAGGAAGGGGATCCCCCACGGGAGCAGGGACAGCTCTGATCCCCGGGGATCCACCTGCCCCACACCCTTACCCAGCGAGGTTGTGTCCCTGCTGGGAATCCCAGAGGGAATGTGGAGCTGTGTGGAGGGAAGGGGAGGCGGGGGTCCCCTGCACATGCCCTGGCTGCTCGTGCAGCTGGGACCCGGTGCCTGCTTTTGGGGGAATCCCATTTCAGTGACCCAGTGGTGCTGAGGTCTCTGAAAGCCGGGCCCTGGATGTGGGCTCAGGCTGGAGCAGACATCTCCACTCCAGCGACAGCTCTAAATATCCACGAGCCTCTGAACTTCACACTTGCTCAAAAATCCAGCTCTGCCTGCAGTTTTCCTGCCAAACCAACCTTTTCCTAAGGATGAGGACACCCAGCCCACTCAGCTTGGGCCACGGAATCATCCCAGAATCACGGAATGATTCAGGTTGGAAAGTCCCCGTGTTGGGCCACCATTTCTGAGCCTCCAGAGCCAGCCAAACTGGGCTGGATGGAGGGAATTTCATCCCTCCTGACTCTTGCCCTGGCACGGATCACATCCTGAGTGTTAGCCGGGGACATCCCACTGATCCCAGTCACAGTCACTTCTCCAGCCTCACACCAAATCCAGGCTCTTGCAGGTGCTGCCGGGGGTATGACATGCAATTTGCCCTCCCAAATGCTGCTGGAGGTCAGTTCCCACCCTTCCTCCACCTCCTCCTCGTCCTCCTCCTCGCCCTGGCCCTGCTCTCCATCACCCTCCATCTGGGGAGAGCACCCACCCCGTTGCCCAGGGAGTCCCGCTGCGTTTGCACCCCAGTAACCTCGAGGATTTGTGCCTTTCCCTTTGCCCACCCCGAAGATGCATTTCATGTTGGTGATGAGTCTTGGAATTGGAGTAGTGAGGGATATTCCTCCTCCCCTGGAAGGTCCCGAGTACTTTTCCTCAAGGAAAATGAAGCATTTTGAGACGTTTGGGGCTCTGCCCTGGTTTGGATGCCCCCAGGCCAGAAGCTGGTGCCCAGTGCTGGAGCCAGGCTGTGGAGAGCAGAGGAGGGAGAGGAGAAGGGGTGAGCACCCGTGCTTTGCCTCCTCCGAATGCTGGTGATTAGCATTCCAAATCTAATGAAGCTGGAGCAAGGACGCTCCTGTTTGCCCGCTGTAATGGATCACGATGCTGAGGTGGCCGGACTCTGCATGTGGAAATGGAGGGCTGTGGTAATGTGACAAGAATTAATGAAACATAACCAGACTTTCATATAATTAAAACCAGTAATTGCTGGAAAGATGGCTCATGCAAAACGATGGGCTGGGGGTGGGCAGGGTTGATTAAAACTGGTGACTGGCTACAAATGATTAGATTAAAATCAATTAACTGTAGAATTGCTGTCTGGCATATGGAAGGATAATTCAGTTACGTAACCGACAGCGGGATTTGCACTTTGCAAATGTTGTTTCGGTGCATCAGACCAAGCTTAGGCAGCCTGGTTATTTAACAGGACACTCTTGTGATTCCTGGTGCCGAGGGTGGGATTTGGTAACGGGATGCACGGCAGAGCCCACAGCCCGGGCTGTTCTCTCTCTGGGCAAAGAGCAAGAAAGCCCAGAGACGGCCACGATGCCCCGCTCTGCCCTGGTTATTTGTAAACAGGAGCTCTTTTCATTACTCTTTTAAAGACTGGTTGGATTAAGGAAGCATTAGCGGAATGCGGCGCTCGGCGCGCTCCCTCCTCCCGAGAGCCGGCTGGTGGCGGAGCCCATTAGCGCTAATGCAGCCGCATTAGCACTGTGGAAGCTACAGCATCCCTGATGGCTCCAGTTCCTCCTCCTTCCTCCCCTAAGCCCCGGGAAGAGCGGGGCGGTGAAACCCGGCGGAGGGACAGCGAGGAGCCGCCGGCTGCAGAGCAGGTGAGGCTGGCCCGGGGCTCCTCAGCTCCTGCCACGAGCACCGCAGGTGAGCCTGCAGCACCCTCCTGCTCTGGGGCTTGGGCACTGGTGGTTCAAACAAACCCTACAGCATCTGTGCCTCTGATCCTGTCCCACCTCTAAGGCTCCTCCTGGCACCGTGGATGAGCAACCAGCTCTGGAAAGAAGCGCTGGAAGTACCAGGGCAGTGCTGGCAGGCCACAGGCATTATATTTTAATAGGCTTCAGGGTCCTGCTGAGATCCTGGGTTGGCTCATCCTGGATACAGCTGCACTGAAGATTCACCCTCTCCTTACACACCTTGGTTTCCAGCAGACATTTTGTCAGGTGCCGTTCCGAGCTCCTCTGTGGCCAGAGCAGAGGCGCTCTCCCACTGTGACACACCTGTCACCAACATCATGACACGCAGGGCCAGGGCAGCTGCGCTGCAGGAATTGTTCCAGGCCGGGTTGGACGGGCCTTGGAGCAGCCTGGGACAGTGGAGGGTGTCCCTGCCCTCCCAGGCAGTGGATGAGCTTTAAGGTCCCTTCCACCCCAAACCATTCCATGATTCTGTTTCTGGTGAGCCACACTCCAAGCCCGTGCTGTTCCCACAGCCTTGAGCTGCCCCCTAGGAATGGCTCCCAAAACTTCGGGGTGGTGCAGACAGAGGTTCCAGTGGTGCAGTGAATTTGGCCCAGCTGCATTCGTGTCCTCAAGAGGGCAGAGCTGTTGATTCCACTGGCTGCAGAGAAGCTGGCGTGGTCTCTGGGATGGGTCAATGTCCTGCCAGGGATGGCAGTGGGCTTTCCCCACGCCTTTCCCAGAAAGCCTATCCTGGAATTGCTCTGGAAATCTCCCACACCAGCAAAAATACGTGTGCTTTCTGTGGAAGAGGCAAAAGTAGATTTAGGTCAAAAATTACTATGTATAGAGCAGAGAAACATCTCCTGAGCCATCTGCCATGCACCAAAGCCAAACTCCGCTTAGAGCCTGATGAGGCTTTAAAAAAAACATAAAAACCTGACTGGCTTTCATTCAGGGCTTTCAAACCACTTCTGCTCTTTACAGGGCTGCTCAAACATGGCTCCACTAAGCTGCTGCCCACCATAAATTAGCTCTTGGTTCTTGCTGTCGAGGAGGAAATTAACCCCGCTTCTGCCTCTCTACTCCAGGAAGGCGTGGGAAGAGCTCCTCGGGAAGAGCTCTCATGTCCAACCCCAGCCCTTCCAGGCTCAGGGAGCACATCTTCCGCTTCCTGCTGCTTCCAGAGGTCCTGGGAGGAACCTTTGCAAACAGTGCAAAGATGTTTTATTCAATTAACCTGCATTGGCAATCTCCATGGAGATCCTGCTTCTCTTCCCTTTGTCTGCTCTTGTGTTTGCTTGTTCTGGATTGATGCACAATCCCTCTCTTCCTTGCTCTCCACTTTCCATGCCTCACCCATAGCCCATCTGTGATTTCTAGATCTTAGCCAAGATCTTTTTTCCTGCTTCTTTTTCTCCCCTCCATGGCCAGCAATGATGCAGAGACATCCTGGTGCCTTTCTGGAGACACGGAAGGGCCCCACGGCAGCATCCCCACGCACGGCCACGTTATTGCTGCATAAATCCCTTCCCATTCCGTGGAAGCTCTGCAAATCACCAGCCAGCCAGGCTTCAGGATAAAGTCCCTTTCATCATGGAGAGATGAGTAATCATTTCCCTTCCTGTACGAGATGCAGCAGATTCATTGTCCTGACTCAGCCCCCGAGTTTATGTGAAGGAGAAAGGTCGGGACGGAGTTTACAAACTGTCGATATTCCTGCCCTAGGAGGTTTTCCTCTCCCTGACAAAGTAGCTCGGCAGCGCTGGTTGCTTGTAGGATGCCTTTAACGGAGGCAGAAGGACACAGCTGTTCCGCCGATGATTCGCTCATCTGCAGTGAATCAAGCAGCAATCCACGCCGTGGAAATCGTGGCTGATGCCCTCGAGCCACTCCGTTCTCTCCAGCCCATGGGTCATACCCAGCCCCAGATGAGGACAAAAACTTCTCTGCATTTCTATATATCTGTGGTTTTTCCTGTCCATAATAATCTCCAAAAATCTGTCCGGAAGCTGAATGATCTTGTTCTGTCTGTGATTTAAAGAGGGCTGCTCTGGTTTGGGACTTTTTAAACTACTATTACATGCTTAAATTAAAACTCCCAGCAGAAGTCCCAGAAAAGAAAATGAGCCTGCTCCATTTCAACTTCACAAGAACACTTTGCTCGGGGGATTTTTCTATGACTTTTCAAAATTAAACATGTCTGTGAAATGTCACTTGTTGTATGAGCCCGTGGCCCGTTCCACGTCAACATCACATGCTGAATGAGCCCTGATGTCCAAGCCATTCCCTGTGTCCTGTCCCTCCATGCCTTGTCCCCAGTCCCTCTCCAGCTCTCCTGGAGCCCCTTCAGGCCCTGCAAGGGGCTCTGAGCTCTCCCTGGAGCCTTCTCCTCTCCAGGTGAGCACCCCCAGCTCTCCCAGCCTGGCTCCAGAGCAGAGGGGCTCCAGCCCTGGAGCAGCTCCGGGGCCTCCTCTGGACTCTCTCCAGCAGCTCCACGTCCTTGTGCTGTTGGCCCCAGGGCTGGGGCAGCTCTGCAGGTGGAGTCTCACCTGAGCACAGGGGCAGAGGGGCAGAATCCCCCTCCCTGCTGCCCACGCTGAGGGATCAGCCCAGGGCACGGGGCATGTCCAGCCTCTCACCCACCAACACCCCCAAATCCTTCCTGGCAGGGCTGCTCTCAATCTGCTCATCCCCCAGCCTGGACTGATCCCAGTATTTAGCATCCCTTTGCTCTCAGGTCACTTTGGAGCACACTCTTTATTTATAGGCATCCCAGAACAGCCTGTGGAGAAACAAACACCTGACACTTCCCAGTTTGTGATGTTTCCTCGTGCTCCTCCGGCAGCTCCACGCAGGAAGGCTCAGCCAGGGAGAAGCACACCTCTCTCCAGATGGTGAGAGCTGCTGTCAGCTCCGAGAGGGGAATCACAGCTGAAATGAAGACACAAACTGGCGTGTGGGAAGGTAGACAGCAGAATTCTTTGTGATGGCTGAGCTCTGTCGCTGCCTGCGAGCAACAGCCCAGTGATTTCCTGTCAGAAACCTGCCCCTGCTGAACTTAATTGCAAACCTGATCTCACACGTTTTGAACAAGGATGTTGTGTTCAGTTATGGGCTCTGAGCACGGCAGGGACAGGGAGCTCCTGGAGCGGGGCCAGCGGAGGCTGCGGGGCTGAGGAAGGGCCTGGAGCATCTCCGTGCCCAGGAAAGGCTGAGGGAGCCGGGGCTGCTCAGCCTGGAGAGGAGCCCCAGCCGAGAGGGGCCCTCAGGCCTGGGTGTCCCTGGCTGTCCCTGGCTGTTCCTGGCTGTCACTGGCTGTCCTTGGGGGTCCCTGGGTGTCCCTGGGTGTCCCTGGCTGCAGGGAGGGCTCAGGGCAGGGCCCAGGCTCTGCTCCGGGGGCCCAGCAATGGCCCCAGAGGAACAGGCAGGGACCGATCCCAGGGAGTTCCAGCTGAACATGAGGAAGAATTTCTTTCCTGTGCAGTGACCAGGCACTGAACTGGCTGTCCAGAGAGGCCATGGAGTCAGTCTCCCTCACTGGAGGTATTCCAGAGCCCTCTGGACACAGTGCTGTGCCCTGTGCTCTGGGATGGCCCTGCTGGAGCAGGGAGGTGGCACCAGGTGACCCACGGCGGTCCCTTCCAGCCTGACCCACCCTGGAGTTCTGTGATTCTGTGGAATAAAAGAGCCCCTCATTCCAGCTTGCAGCATGGGAGGCACTGCTCCGAGAGGGGTCACAGTCCAGTGCCATCCAACCCCAGCTCTCCTCTCTTAGGAGGGGACAGGGGCTGTTTTGGGTGGAGAACAACTCCCCGCCACGGTGACTCAGCCACCCTTATGTTCCACTTCTTATTTACACTCCCCAGAGGTAATGTTATGGCTCTTAATGGCTCACAAGGCCCTATTTCATCTTCTAAATATACATCCCCATTGTGCTGCCTGAACTCCCTTCATTATATCAGGAGCTGACTGCAGGCATCAGTCATGGCTGTGATAAACACAAACTGCCCTAATATCATTTCCCAGGCTGTGAAGAGCCTGATCTCAGCTGTGCTGGAGCCAGATGGGAGAGGGAGTTTGGAATAGAGACTTACACTCTGTTAAATGTATGTGACATTTAATTATGACTGCGAGAGCTTCTCTCTCATCCAGGGTAACATGAGGCTGAATTCTGCAAATAACAGGAAAAACCCAGATAATTCAGGCTCTGCTGCTCCAGCCCCAGCCTGGGCACTCGCTGGTGCATTCTGCAGCACAACCCTGTTCCCAGAGGATTTATTATCTCAAATGCTGCATCACACAAACACGAGAAGCTGCTCAGGTTCAGAAATAACCTACCTGAATCCCTAATGAGTGCACTGAGCTTTGTAGCCCTGGCAGGAGCTGGTGCACAGGTTTCCAGTCGGTCTCTGGTTCTTTCTGCTGTTGCAGTGCTGAGGAGCAGCCCAGGGGCTCCGACCCCGTCCTGTGCAAATGCTGGATGGACAATCAGGGCTGCTTCAATGGACAGGGAGGTCCCAGGGGGATGGAGAAGCATCTTCAGCCTGGTGGAGCTGCGAGGAGGCGGCTCTGGTCACTGGTGGTTGGTCACAGATCCCTGTGAATCCAGCTGCTCTCAGGACTTCAGGATCCACGGCAGCTCCGGACTCAGCCAAGGAAGGAGAGAGGAGAGAACGAGGATGTGGCTGCACTGAGGTTCATGCAGAAGAGCGAGGGGAAAACGGAGAAAACTCCAAGGATGTTCCCCAGGAATTCATCCACACCTGCCACCTTGAAGGCCAAGTTGAGCCTGGCTTTCCATGCTGGGGAAGCAGTGGAATGGAGAGCAGGGATAGATAGTAAGGGGGCTTAAACCAAGGCGGAACAGCTCGTGGTGCTTTGGCAGCAGTGTGTGTTCAGGGCAAGGCTGGGTAATCAAAAGGAGCACACAGCTGAAAATCCTGTTGATGGCTTCCTATTCTGCCCTGATATCCTTTGTGAAGTCAAGGTCTTTTCTTCCTTTTTTTTTTTTTCCCCCAGCACGTGGAAGGGACAAATATCAGTAAACAGGAGCCCATTTAACACCAGGCTTTTAGCAATGGCTAAGCCTCCATCCAGCTCTTAAATTCTGATAATGATCTGCTCCCCGAAGCCCTGCTTTCCCAAATAATAAAGCCCTTTTCTCCAATAAAGCATAGCCTTTAGGCAGCTTTAAGGGTGGTGGGGACAGAAATAGGACCAATTTGCTTCCTGCCTGGAGGAATATTTCTTTTCTGGCAAACGAATGTCAGAAAGGCAGCGTGTGAAAATACAATTTTCCTGCGTGTGGGCAGCTCTCCCTTCCCAGGCAACACCCCCACACTTCCCAGCCCAGTCCTTGGATGACAAACAGTCTGGTGCACTTTTGGAGCAGGTACAACACAGTATTTGTGCAGAGCTGGGCCAGGATGGATTTCTCCATAGCACAAGGCAGAGTTTGTGGAATCACAGAAGGGGTTTTGGTTGAAAAAGACCTTAAAGCTCATTTCATTCCCACCCCCTGCCACGGGCAGGGACACCTTCCACTCATCCCAGGTTGCTCCAGCAGCTCCACCTCCTTCTGCTGTTGGCCCCAGGGCTGGAAAAGATGTCCTGGAGGAGCTTATTCCCATGCAGAAGCCCATTAAACGTGCCTGTTCCCACAAGTATCCCATGCCAGGCCAGTCCCCAAGTGCAGGATAAGACTTCTCTGACTGTCGGGTTCCGATTCCCCCCTGGAGGAAGAGCACTTCCCCGCTCCCATCTGACTGGCACACGCTGGCAGATGGGAACAATACCCAGAGTCAGAAATAAATGGGTTGAATAATTCAGTGGGCTCTGGAACAGGGGAATGGCAGAGAGCACCGTCAGGAATAGGAGAGCACAGCTAATAAAAGCAAGAGACAGAGGGAAATTTATTAAACATTTTTCAGACAAGAACATTTTGCCACTCACAGAAAAAAATATTAAGCTGGAAATGAGGGAAATTTTGTTCGCAGATGGGCTTTTTGATAGGAACTATATAAAAAGCTGAAGAAACATTTGATTAAAGATTGGGAGAGAAAAGCTTTCCAAAGAATGAGAAAGGAACAGTCTACGAGCTTAATTTCAATTTTCTGAGGGCCAGATCCATTCCTTTGGGTCCCGCCTGTGGAAACAAGCCCAGGACCAGGGACTTTCAGGGTGCAATGAGTTCCTCACCCCTGACCTTGAAGCCGCAGTCCCATCTGGCACGGAGGTTTCAGCTCAGTCCCTCGATGCTCTGGGAGCCCTTCTGATACTTTCTGGCACCTCGCCATTGCCCGGGGGCAGGGCGCTGCTGTCCCCTGGGTGCAAACTTGGTGAGGACTTGTTAACAGGAAAATCCCTCATTAAGTGCAAGGAACATAAAGATGCTTCTTGAAGTGCCAGGGGATTTACTGGCAGACACAGCTCCGTCATTGCAGGAAAGTTCCTCCGTGTCTCTCCGAGATATTACCCCCATTTCTCCTCTTTCCTGTCCTTTTCTCACCCACAACCCTTTCCTCTGAACCTGCAAGTCTCTAAATTTACTTCTAGTTCCTGCTTTAACATCAGAATGGGTCATTTCCGTCACCCTTTCCCCCTCTGTTTGCAAACTCCACCGCCGCTGACATTTAAAAACTAAACAAACCGGGCTAAAAGCTTCTGGTCTTTGCAAGAATAATGATTGCAAGGGTGATCCAACTAATCGATGCTTGCAGGCAAATATGTGTGAATAATCCCGAGTGCTTGCTGGCAGCCTCGTAAAGGCGAACCGGAGCAGACACGGACGAGGGACAAGGGCGGGCACAACTGGAACAGGTAAATGCCTGGAATAAAACCACCAAAAGCCAGGGAAACGTCTCCCTTAGGGGCAGCAGCTTCACCTGTGCAGCGAGAGGAGCGGAGGAGCTTCGTCTCAGCTGGGGCCGTGAGCTTTCCAGGAGGCTGTGGTTTGTGGAGCAGGGATGAGTGGGAGGTTTAATTGGTCGTGGATTTATTATTTGGGCTGGCCTGAAGGAAAATGAGAATTTCTGTCCCAGCAGCCTCTTTTCTTTTTTATTTTCTTGACTAAGTGCCTAGCTGGCAGGGAAGAGCAGGGCTCAAAATGAAACCAAGACTTTTCCACCACAGGTGCATGTCAATGTAACCTTCCAGGCCATAAATCAAAGTTTAATTCGACGTGAGAGTACAACTGCAGGCCTCGTGAATTCACCTTCCTTGGTTACATGTGAATACAGAGGGCTCCCTGATTTATCCAGCCAGGAGGAGCTGCTCGGTGTTTCTTTTAACAGCTGATGCTTTATCTACCAATTCCCCGCTCCCCTGTGTCCATTCCCGAGCAGCTGATCAGAATTTATCGAGATCTGTACTCCACCTCAAAGCAGATCCACTTCCCGTCACAGTTCCTTCCCTTTTACCAAGGGAAATGTGATTATTTATCAGCCCCCGGATACAGAGACATCAGAAAAATAAGAAATTGCCATTCTAAGGCTTCTTTTCATTGCTTTTTTTTGTTTTCAATGCCACTTTTCTGCTAAACCAAGAGTAACAGCCCTCTCACACGACTGTGCCGTTCTGCAAAGCAGAGGGAAGGACTGATCACACCCAAACCCTGAGCTTAGTTCCCTGGATCCCATCAAGAGGGAGGGGAACTGGGGGAAAACCCTCCCTGGATGGGGATTTTAACTTCAAGGTGCCACTTCACAACATGGAAAGCCAATTAACTAATTGTCTGTGCCAGTCTGCTGGCAGAGAGTTGCCATTTGGGGCTGACCGTATGACCAAGGGGCAAAAGCTGCACTCCCTCAGCCCCATCCCCTCACTCCCCCATCCCCTCACTCCCTCAGCCCCCATTCCCTCACTCCCTCAGCCCCATTCCCTCACTCCCTCAGCCCCCATTCCCTCACTCCCTCAGTCCCCAT
>VZTA01017435.1:42050-75923 GCA_013398855.1 Mohoua ochrocephala
CCCGCCGCTCCCGGAGGAGCGGGAGGCGCTTCCCACGCCCGGCCCCTCCGGCACGCGGGATGCGCCGCACCCGCACCCGAGCGTTTGCTTGGCGCAGCCCGGGAAGCCGCGGGCAATACCTGAAACTGTCCTCCTGGACGTTCCTGGAGCCTGGACTTGACTCTGACCATGTACAGCTCTCTTTCCTATTAGATTTCTATTTGACAGGTGCAAAGTTTAACTTGATTTCCTTTTTTTCCCCCTTTTCGTTTCGCTGCAAAGAGGAGAACACACCATCCAGCTGCTCCCCCCCGAGAAGCGACGTGCTTTTCCGAGCCCGTTTATCCATTTAGTTCGTTCAATGACATTTCCAGCTCGTTCCAGGCACAAGGCGATGCAGCTGTAGGAAACGCCTCCGCCGGCTGCGTGCATGTTCCCCGGGGCACGCGGGGGCAGCCCTTTGACTCTAGAATGTAGCGTAGACCTGGCTGTCTCGGCACTTTGTAATTTAAAACGAGCGAAGCAGAAGCTCCCGCCCTAGTTCCCCTGCCCGTGTTTGCTTTAGTGCCTGTTACTATATCCTAGAGCAAATATATCGAAAGCTGCACCCACTCCCTCGTCTATTTTCTATAAAGCTCCTCGCAAACGATTTCCGAACATCCCCGTGGCTGAGGCGAAGTTATTGTGGTCGCTTTGCCAGAGCAAGGGGAGCTCTGGGCTCCTGTGTTTTCGTCGGTGCTTAGAAACTTCTCTTCCTGAGCTGGTTTGGTGGCCGGGGATGCAGAGGGGTTTTGTGTGGCTTGTCTCAGGCTCTGCCAGTCCCGATCCTTCCCTGGCAGCAGCGCAGGGGTTCGGGAAGATTACCCAGGTAACAGTTTTGTAAAGCAGTTTTTCTCTGCCGGGCGGTTTGGTGTGTAATTCATGAGGTGCCAGAGCGCCGAGCGCTCCGGCTGCGGGGCTGCGGCGCTTCCCCGAAGGAAGCTGCAGCTTTCGCGACCTGGCATCTTAAAATGCTGAGTTTCGGTGCTGGGGTGAAAACTGAAGCGTTGTGCTTCGATCCATCCGCGTTTGCTTTCCTGCACGGCGGGAGGCTGGTGCGGGCGAGGCGGGCAGGGCGAGGCGGGCAGAGCGAGGGGCGCGGCCGCACCCAGCCGTGCCGGGGCAGCGCCGGGGTTTGCCGGGTGTTTGGGGGTGCTCGGGAGCAGCCGGTGCCTGGTGTGCTGGGCTTGGAAGTGAGAGTTCTGTGGGAGTTGTGTTCCCTGAGCCGGGGTGCGTGCGGACTCGGCTGCCAGGTGGAAAGCACAGTTATTTCCATCCCGGCCGTGCCTGGAGGCTCCGGGAGGGATGCAGCCTGGTGCAGGATCCTTTGCGTTTTTCCCCCTTGCAATCCCAGTGTCGAGGTGGGTCAGCTGGGAGGGGAGAGCGGGAGCAGAGCCTGCGGCTGGGCCGTGCTGAGATACAGCACTGGGGGTCAAAATGATTTTCCTGGATTCTCTGAGCTGGTTCTGCTGAGCGGAGAGCCGGCTCCCCACTCCATCCTGGTTCCTGCGCAATCCTGAGATCCCCATGGCTCAGCTCGTTGCCAAACTTGTTGCATTTTGAAGACCTTTTCCTGAGGTTTTCCCCCCATCGTAGGAGCTTTCGGGCTCCAGTGCCACCTTGTCACCCCACGCACTGAGTTACAGGGGGAGAAATCTCAGCCTTGCCCTCGCCTTCATCCACTTCCCCACATCATCCCTCCATTTCCCACCCCAGTGCCGCCAAACCGCAGCCCCTGAGCAAAAGAAGGGGCTGTGGGGTGGATTTGCACGTCCAGCAGAGCACGCCCCAGCTGTGACTCCAGGGACTGTGCAGCATCTGTTCGTGGGGACAGAGCTGGGGAGCCCTGGCGAGAGTGGCCATGGAGCAGGGAGAAGCCTGGAGGGCTCTGCGGGCAGTCCGGGGTTGTTGGAGCAGGGAGAAGCCTGGAGGGCTCTGTCGTTGGAGCAGGGAGAAGCCTGGAGGGCAGACCGGGTTTGTTGGAGCAGGGAGCAGAGCACCGGTCCGGCAGCAGCCGCCAGGCTCTGGCGATAGATAACGGGAAGGAAATCGCCTTCAGGCAAAGGGAGAAGTGGCCAAACACTCCCTGACCCCAAAGCCCTTTCTCCGGAGGGGCTGGTGTGGGCAGCTGGTTGCTCCAGCTTTTCCTGAGGCCGGAGGGAGGGAGGTGGTGGCTTTCGGTCCCCAGGGATGAGGGCACTGCTTTTGGGGCCGAAGGTTCGGAGCATCCTGGCGCTCCAAACTGGCAGTGAGACCCCTCCAGGGATGCCAAGCCCCCCCAGGCGACGTGCAAGGGGTAGGGTGGGGGTGGATAACCAGCTGTGGGAGCACAATTCCTGTGGCTCCTTAGCGTCAATATTATTCTGTGCAGCACATACCCCACACATGACGAAGGAGCAGGATTAGGGAACCTCGGGATTAGGGCAGTGTCGCCGAGCTGAGACTCAAAATGTGCATTTTGGGTTCCCAGAGACAGCCCTGTGTTTGGGGAACCCCAGCTGCCAGCACGTTCGCGTGCAGTCCCTTTCCATGAAGGACCGTGGGCCTCCCCGTGTCCCAAGCTCATGGCAGGGAGCTGCTGCCGGAGCAGAAAGTTACGGCAGCGGCTCCTGGAGCTGCAGGAAATGCGGGATAGAAACAGCATCCCTGATAGGAACCAAGCAAAGGATGCTCAGAGGCCCCTGCAGTGCCTCATCACCGAAACAGAGGGGGGGGAAAAAAAGCCAAAAACTGTTTATTTATATGCCTTGCATCTGAAATGCCACCGGCGCCGTGCAGCCAGCGCAGGCTTTCAGCTCTGCTTTTCCTTCCTTGTTTTCCCCAGCTCAGACGGTCCCTGGGCCGGTGCAGGCAGGCAGGCAGGCAGGCAGGCATGGCCGGGGAGGTGGGTGTGGGAGCAGCTGGAGCTGGGACGGGCAGCTGGAGCTGGGACGGGCAGCCCTGCCTGCAGCCAGCCCCCAGGACACATCCCGGGGCAGTTCAGGTGCTCGTGTCACCGCCCCAGGGCATCCCGGTTGTGGCCCGGGGTGCTCCGTGGTGCCCACAGCTGTAGGAAGGAGGCTGAGTGTCTGCTTTGGTGCAGAAGGGGCCAAAACTCCCAGCATGGTGAGGGCAGCTGGATTTATCCAGGAGAAATAACTGAGCTGGAGCATCCCCCTTGTCCTCACTGAGCACGGGGCTGCAGTGCTCCTGCACTGGGGCAGGGGACAAAATCAGCCACGAGCTGCCTCATCCTTACACAAACACACAGAATTAATGATCATTAATTCTCCCCAAGCCACTTCACCCCTGAGAACACCAGGCTGCTTCATCCTCACCCTCCTCCTCCGTTAGCATGAGTTAACACAAACCTTCAGAGGGAGGAAAAATACTCCTCTGCTTTTCATTTATCCCTTTAGGAAGAGCAAGTCAGGGATGTTACCCTCCTACCTTGGGGCAGCTGAGGCACAAACAAAGCAGGGTCGGGTTCCTGATAGCAGGGAAGGGTTTGCACAGGGGAAAAACCCCACGGAAATGGATTTCAGTCCTCAGCAGGGTTCGCTTGAAACACTGGGTGGGTTCAGGACCTCCACGCCCAGGACAGTGCTCTGTGTGTCCTTCCTCTGGCTCAGAGGTGGCTCCCGTGCCCTGCCAAAGAAACTGGGATTATTAACAAGGATTTCTCCTATGTACCTGTGGATGTTCCTAATCAGCCAGCTTGGGATGTTTCTGGGAGACAGGGGTTCCTTGCTGAGCACTGACCTGTCCCCAGCAGCAAGGCAGGGGCTGGAGGTGACAGCACCAGGGACTGGGAGACTTTTCCTGAGGGATGGGAACTGGGGACACTCAGCTTGGCCAGGGGGCTCAGGGGGCAGGTGAAAGCCCCCAGAATGAGCAGAGCTGTGTCTTTTTCCCAAGGCTGGCTCCAGGCAGCCCCTCGGAGCTGGCACAGCACCTCCCAGGCAGATGGGGAAGGACGTGTTTCTGCTAATCTGCCCCAATCTGGATTATTTTTCCAAATAAACCTCTGTTCCCAGCTGTTTTAAGCAAGTTCTTGGCACGTTGGGGGCTGGTGGGATTCTGGGGATGAGGGAGAAGCTGGCAGGGCTGGAGGTGCTGGAGGGGATTATGCCTGCAGGGTGTCCCTGTGCCACCAGGCTCCCATCGCCTGCACGGACATCTGAGCTGGTTTTGGCAGCACATCACCCAAATCCTGAGGCTGGGATCATCCCATGGGGCCTCAGGTCTTCGCTGGAGTTTCCTCCTAGCAAAAGCCAGTGGAAAATAACTTCTGTTGAGGGCCTGGGTGTCCCCCACCCCACCTCCCGTCCAAAGCAGAGCTGGGATCTTCTGCAGCTCCTGTCAGGATAAAAGCCCAGAGGATGCCTCTGGTGCTGATCCACATCAGCCACTTTTGGGGGGTTCGGGGAGCCAGGATCAAGCCAGGGCAGATCAGTGCAGATCCCTCACCCTGCATAAGGACACCGGGCACAGACGATCCCGCGGAGCTGCTCCATCCTCCCTCCAGCACGTTCCCCAGCCACTCGCCAACCTGACATTTACAAATCCCTATTTTTAGATGATCTTCATCACTTCTAATTGTTCCGGCTCCTCAGCCTCGGAGATGCTGCTCTGCTTGGGCAGGATGGGTCCCTGAGTCCATTTCTCCCGGTCCCTGTGCCTCAGTTTCCCTTTTGGGAAACAGTTCAATTGAGGGCCTCCCCTTGACTCCCAGGACCAGGTTTTTGGGGGCTGTGGGTCCTGCTCCATCCCCAGGCCCTCAGATGGGATTTTGGGTGCTCCAGCGTGCTCCATACACCCAGACACCGCTCCTCAGCCTTCCCACAGAACGTGAGAGCAGGAAGCACCCAGCCCTCGTCCCTTCTGGCTGCCCTGCCACCAGCACCCGCCCACCGGGCACCATCCGCGTCCTCCCCCAGCAAGAAGCAGCCAAGCAGGATGAATGCAGGAGGGACTGGCTCCGGAGATGCCTCGGGAGCCTGCGGAGAGCCGAGCCCAAGGGACAGCCCACGCAGGCTGGGCTTGGCACATTGGTAATTAATTTAGTTACTAAATTAACATTTAAATTTGACAAGCCCTGAATGCGAAGCCAGGCGCTGCTGCCTGCCAGGACCCATCAGCTTCCAGTGACCCTGGCTGCTCCCAGCCACATGTCCCCGGGTCCTGGTGCCCTGCCAGCAGCACCGAGGGGCCCTGGAGCCTCCAGGAGAGGCTCTGGTGCCCCAAACTGCTCCCACGAGCCCCGAGGAGGCTGGGCCGGCCCAATCGTGCTGTTCCTGGAAGAAATTGTCCATGTTCAGCAGGGACAAGAACAGCAGGTACCAGTCCTGGGGTCCCCCCCCCTCTCCCTGCTGAAGTGCACCCCAACCCTGAACTGCCGGGGGTCCTGCCTGGCCCGTGACTGTCCCCCACACTGAGGGGGACACACCGGCACCCCCGGGGCTCCATCCCTCTGCACGGACTGGTGGTGACATCCAGTGCTGGATCCGGCAACTACAGCCCGGCAGGGGCCCAGCCAGGGCCCCGTCCCCACTCCTGTCCCTGCCCTGCTGTGCCCGGGGTGATCCCGCTGCTCCCCTCACCCCCACCCCAAACAAAGCTGACCCTCTCCCCCCCTCCTTATGCCATTTCCACACTGGGAAGGGGTGTGGTTGAATCTCTCCCTGGAAAGCACCATCTGTTGCAATGCCCTGCAGAGGATGGGCTGGAATGTGGAGGCAATTCTGGGAGGAGGAGAGGGGCTCAGGGACAGCAGCCTTGGCAGATAAAACAACAACTGATACACGGGATCCCACGGGATGAAGCCTGCAGCCACCACGGCAGGGACACGGGAACCCAGCTGGAGCTGCTGGGGTTCCATGAAATCAGCTCTTGTCTCGGTTTAATGGTGAGCATGAGAAGCCCAGGAGAGGCCCAGGAGCAGGTGGCAGCTCCTGAGAAGAGGGACAAGTCCCTGTCCCCTGCCTTGGAGGGACACGCTCAATGAAGCCAGAAACCCTTCACACCAGTCCCTCTCCCCCCTGCAGTGCCCACCCCAGCTCACCTGCAGCAGTGGCTGCTCCTCTCCCCACCCTTTTCCCTCTGACACCCTCTCCCTCCCTGTGCCAGCCCCCTCCCAAGCTGCTGCTGTTCCTGCAGCAGCTTCAGCCCCAGAGCTCCAGGTCCCAGCCCCTCATCACCCCCAGGGACACCCTCCTCGATGATCAGGGGAGAGCTCAGTGCCAGCAAGAGGAGGGGGAGGATCTGAACAGCCTCTTGTTCCCAGGCCTTATCCAAGTGGCACACGGAGATTCCTCCAAGCCCAGCTCAGCTTTTGGGGCAGAAGTGTTTGGCTAAAGAAGACGGAAGAAACGTGGGTTGAGACTACGAAGGGAATATTTTATTACTTATAACACTTCATTCAGCTAAATCCACATAGCAGTACACAGAAACTCTTCAGAAAAGTGCAAATTCTCACTCTGTACTTGTAATATGCCCAAGTTTTACAGAACAGACATCGGGGAAAACAGGAGTACAGATCCAGAACTCCCCAAGATTCCAGGCAAGGAGAACGATGCAACTTGAGATACTTCAATCATTGTACAAAGCCACTCTCGAGCGAAGGGAATCAAGCTGGACTGTAACCACCCAGGTGTCACCATGCAAGGAGCCCCCTCTCCCTTAGCTGGGGAGAGGAGAGGACAAAAAGGGGGAGGGAAGACAAAAAGTGATAACAGTTTTAAAATTAGAGACCATCCAGGCGCTTCCTAGGGCAGCACCCACATCCCACCCTGCCCAAGGGACAGAAACCATCGCTCCTCTCCTGGCTTCTGCCGGGGTGTCACACAAACCCTTCCTGCCAGGAAATGGGAGCTGGAATCCCTGAGAACCTCAGGAGCCTGGCAGAGAGGGCACACAAAGGGCTACCCGGGCACGGCTGAAGCAGGGAGTGACACCAGGGCTGTCAGCACACAGGTAACCAGCCACCAGAGCCTGGGAGCAGCCGAGGCAGGCCCAGGCAGCACTGGGCAACTCACCCGGACAGCCGAAAGCCCACAGAGGGGCTGCCCCCTTCATTCACCCCAGGCACAACACGAGGGTGCATCTCCTCTCCTCACAAGGAAGGGCTGGGTGCTTCAAATGAGGGAAACAGGCAGAGCTCCTCGGGCGAGATCCCAGCGCTCCCGTGGCCCAGGGGAATCCCAGCTCCTTGGAGTCCCATCCTGCTGGGGATGCAAGGGAAGCAGAGCTGGCTCAGCAGCCCAGCACAAAGCAGGGGCTACGCTGCCCCTCTGGGCCACAGCTGCAGCCCAGCTCTCCCTGTTACACACATCCCCTCCTCCTCTGCCACGCCAGAGTTTATGATTCCCTCACACACCCGAGAGGGGCAGCAGGAGAGACATGGACGGCACTTGGAACTATTTAATCCACACCGTGGATGCTCCAGCACAACCACAGTGAGAAATCCAGCTACAAGCTCTGCCTCACAGACACTCAGCCTTGCCTGGCAAAGCCCTGAGCTCTGAAAGCTCCTGTCCCTGGCCCACAGAAACACAACTTCACCACAGAGATGACACCTGTCACAGCCAAGGGACAAACCCAAGCCCTCCAGATTTTATCAAACGCTAAACCCAACTCCCTGGCTGTATGATTGCAGTTTAGCCAGTGTCCAACCTTTGAAAAGGTGTGTTTTACCTGGAAGCACCTCAGAAACAACGTCCACAGCGTCCTTGGAACTGTGATCTGCTTTCCACTCGAGTTAGAAAAGCCTTTGTTCTTATCTGAGAAGTGGGAAGGGACAGCTGACAACTCAAGGAAGGTTGTGCACAAACCAAGTAAACTCTAACACAATGCATAACGAAGTTACAGGGCAAGGAAACGAGAATTCCAGTCCTTCACAGTAACAGAAGTAAGGGATGAGAGATCAGAGGGAGGAGAAAAAGGAGTTCCACAAATGGAACAGTATAAATATATCAAACAGTTCCAATACAGTAGGAAAACAACAGTAGCAGCAGTTTCAAAACAGCAAATAGTTACTATACCCTGAAAGTACATTCAGCACATTGTGCCTGCTGCTGACATCCCAAAAGCATCACTACAGCTACAGCTCACTGCCAAACCTATCCATGGGGAAAATCCCAGACACTCCACACCCCACAGCTGGGTCGTCTTCTTTAATTAAGGATATTCAGACTACGAACAGCTCCCAGCTCCTAACGATGCTTATTTGAAAACATTTCCTCCATCTCTAGCACTTGCCTACTGACACAAAGCAGATCCCTGGGAAGCTGCAGATTCCTGCTCTTTGCAGGAGCCCAGCCATCACTCACAAGACTGCTACAATAACACACAGCTGGTCTCCTCACACACACACACACCATGCTTTTTACAGTGTTTGTTCGAAATTATGTCCCAAGTCACTTGTTCTCTGCTCAACTGCTTGGAGAACAAAACTCTCAACGCCTCAGGGTTTAATCTGCTGCCAGTGGAAGGAATGGCAAGAGCTCCTTCAAGTTCAGTGCAGCGGGGATCCAGACTTGCACCCTTTCTGGGAAAGCTGAAGGCAAAGCAGCAGCCAGAAATGCCTTCCCAGCCCTACCCAGCACGGACAACAACAAAAGCATCCTCTGAGTGTAACTGGTTTTACCTATTTCCCCCACCATGTCAGTCAAATGTACAATCAAGGTAAAAATTAAAAAAAAAAAAAAAAAGCTTTTGGCATTAGATACATTTCACTCAACGGCAGAACAACTTGGAGATACTTTCTCTTAAAATAAAAAAATAAATAAATAGCAGTGACAGGTCAGAATTTGTGCAACACAGACCTCCTGCAGTACACGTACATTCATAGACAGCGAAATCCTTCTCTCCACGGGCATAGTGCAAAGCTGCTGGCAGCAGGAAACACCCAGACCTCGGGGCTCTCTGAAGCCATGGAGAGGCCACACACACAAACCTACCCCGTGCCATCCAGCTGCGAGGGCACGACCGGAGGGAGGGCGAATTTGGAGAGGCAACAGTGGCAAAACAACAGCTCGAGCTCCAGAGCACCTCGGGATCCTCTCCCATCACCTCCAACACAGGTAAAGCCCAGCAGTGAATGGCTGCTGCTTCTCTGTACTGGCTGTCGATGACAGCAGGGAGCTGCCCAGAACCAGCTCTCCTGTGCCAAAGCACAGCCCTTATTTCCCCAAATCCAACATAACTCCAAGGGGAAATTGGGTATTGGCTCGTTTAGGTGGCTTCTTTCAGGAAATGTGATCAGCAGTCTCACTTGCTACTTGAGCAAAGAGAGAAAAAAATATGAGAGAAGCTGTTAAAAATTTGCCCTTAAAGATAAAGAATAATGGTATTTGCAAAGTGCTATTCTAACAGAAATTACCTGACAGGACATGACAAAAAACAAATTTAAAAAAAAAAATATCACAATTTAGTAACTGTGTCAGTCTCTCATCTCCACTTTCTTCCTTGGGTTTTTTTTTTTACTACACAGACAATATAAGTTCAGGCCAGCAAAACCCAGGAGGTCACCGACTGGCATTTTCATTCAGAGTAACTGAACACAGAAAACCAAGAAAGCTTAAAACCCTTCAGAGATGTGGGACAAAAAGCACCTACAGAGCCTATGGTAGTCAGAAGGGGCAATTTTACCAAGGAATGACCAAGCTCCTGCTCCTCTGGAAGCCTTGGAAAGGCACCAGGCAATTCCAACCCCAAGCTGCAGCTGTTGTCACGATTGTTTCACTGCCAATTATTTTAAGATGCACACAGGAAAGCTACAACGCACCAAGAACACCTTTACCAACAGAAGAATTCTTAAGTAGCTGAAAAATGCCAACGATTTGCCTAAACAAGAAATGCTGGGCTCTGCTTCCATGCTTTTGGAAGTGCAGACCCATAGGGAAGGTCTCAGAGCGGCAGGGAAGAAGCAGCCTTTGTTGTCAGTTTGGAGCGATCACTCCTTTAAAACCTTTTCACACACAAAAAAGAGGTGTTTTAGGTACCTGAACTGAGTTTAAGACAAGATGTGGCAGCTAAGCTCAGCTGCCTCCAAGGTACTAGGGCAGTTCATTTGCATTGGTGTGGGCTAATTAAACTTTTGGTCAAAAGGACTGAAAACTAACAATAAACTTCACCCTTTTCCTCTGACCTGCTCTCCTTATCCCAGCTTGGTGAAAAGCCTGACAAAAGAATGCTTCTTCTTTACAGAACAAGAATGCAGCTGTTTCAAACACACACACACACACACAGAGATGAGACTGGTTCTGCTCCTGGGTCCTTTGTTCCACGCGGTGCCTCCCGCGAGCGCCGGGCTCTACGCAGATTTGGGTGTCAGCCCGTTCTTGTCAGGCTCCAGGAAATGCTCAATCAAAGCCTCAATCAGCTTCTGGAGCTCTTCTTCCAGCACGCTTCTGTCACTGCAGGAAAGAGCAGGGCCAGGTCAGAGGTTTGGGAAACACCCAAACAGAAGTAAATAAACAGCAAGAGCTGATGGGGATGGACTTGCTCTGTTGTGTTTCCCACCCCGCCAGGTGTAGAGACTCCGAGCTGCCTGCTTTAGCAAGCTCCTTTTCAGCAGGGATTATCATGGAATCACAGAATGGTTTGGGTTGGAAGGGACTTTTAAAGATGGGTGCCCAGAGCCCTCTAGTGGCCTTTTTCTTCTTTAATTAAATTAATTTCAATTAATGCTGCAATAATCAGGTGGTGAGCCCTGGCACAGGGTGCCCAGAGCAGCTGTGGCTGCCCCACCCCGGGAGTGTCCAAGGCCAGGTTGGAGCAATGTGGGCTAGTGGAAAGTGTCCCTGCCCATGGCAGGGGGCTGGAATGAGATCTTTAAGGTCCCTTCCAACCCAACCCATCCCATGATTCCATAATAGTAGAGGTTCCTGTGGTGTAAACACACCCTGGATTTCCTCCCCCATTTTAAACTGGAAGAAGCTCAATCCAGGTGAACAACCTCAAGTTCCTACCCAGCAGCTCAGAGGGCCACAGCAGATTCCCAAAGGCAATGGGAACCCACCTGGCTGCAAACACTCACCAGCAGCAGCACCTCAGGAGAGACAGAAGAGCCTGGATGTGGCACTCAGTGCCCTGGTCTGGTTGACAAGGTGAGGGTTGGTCACGGGTTGGACTCTGAGCTCAGAGAGCTTTTCTAGCCTCCACAATTCTGTCATTTTGTCACCTGATCACTTTTTAACTCCAGGTAAATGGGGAATTGGGTGAGTTAACCAAGCCTGCTGCAGCACATGCTGCTAACCCCGTTCTTTGTCCCCCCTGCCATGGGCAGCCAGGAGGGCGTGGGGCACTGACCTGTGCCCGGGCAGCGCGCACATCTCGGCGTAGTACTTGATCTTGGGCTCGGTGCCGCTGGTGCGCAGCGTGGCCACGCAGCCGTTCTGGAAGGTGAACGTGATCATCTGGCTGCTCTTGCTCACCGGCAGCACCTACAACACAGCAGCAGCCCCTTGGTGCCCCTGGAAGCTCAGGAGCTGCAGCAGCATCAGGCTCAATGAGCCAATGACAGCCATGGACTGTTCCAGAATAACCACATCTCCCATCCAGGCAGTTTTCTCCCCAGTAAGGGATGCTGAGCACTCTGCCCCCTCAGCTGACACACGCATCCTGGTCTATTTCCCTTTCAGCTTCTGCAGCCCCTCCTGTGCAAAAGCACCCTGTAACTCACCGACTTCTTGTTCAGCTGGCTGCTGTCGTAGCCCGTGGTGACGTCTCGCACGTGTAAGATGTTGTAAACCCCACAGCACTTGGGGTAAGACTGGGGGCCATCGAAGTTCCGGAGTCTCTCAAATATCCTTTTGATGGTGGGAGGATCATAGCACAGGAAATAGGAAGTCTTGGATATGTGATATCCATACCTACAAGCAGATGAATGTTTTCAGTTGTAAGATTCAGAAGGTTTTGGCACATTTGGTATCTTAATTCTGACAAACACAATCCTTGGTTTATTGCTGGGATTGTGTCCGTAGCCATTCCTTCCACCTCTGCTCTGTTCCAGATCCCTTCTGGCAGTGGGAAGCCACTCCCTGTGTCCTGTCCCAAGCCCCTCTCCAGCCCTCCTGGAGCCCCTTTAGGTACAGTGGTATCTGCACTAGTGATGGGCTGTAACCCACCATGCAGCAAACCCCACAACAACCTACAGTGAGAAAACATCTGAGGGACACAAACATCTGTTCATATATATTTATCCCTGAATAAATACTCCTTAGATTATTCCCAGCTCCCAAAGAGTGGAGCAGAACATTCTAGTGAAAAACACCACTCACGTTTCATAAACATCAACGAGTTTCTGTGCCAGGGTCAGGCTCTGGCCCTGCAGGTAAGTTGCCATTTCAGCGATGACCACGGCCGCGCTCACCCCGTCCTTATCCAGCACCGACGTGCCACACATGAAGCCTGAGGCAGAAAAAAGTGATTGTGGGGAAATAACCTGACACCATCACCCTGATTCACTGCGCTGAAGTTTTAACCTTTGACCCCATAAAGGGCAATTGGCCCCTACAGGGAAGCTGCTTTATTGCTGCATAGGCAGGAGAAATCTTAATTAACTTGGAGGTTACAGGGCTGCAAAGGCAAACCCAACACCAGACTCAGCAAGTCAGATACCATTTATCAGTATGGGGGTTGGCAAGTCAATTTGATGGGAGCAAAATACCAGTGCTACCAACTACTGGGACAAAAAGTACTTTTTGTGTTTTATCCCATAACTGAGATCAGTCCTTCCTATTCACATTCCCCCCCTCAGCTCTCAACAGTTTAAAGGGATATTAGCACTCATACCAATGGACTCCTCAAATGCAAAGAGAACTTCTTTTCCATTATCTAGGAGATTTTTTACTCTGCTTCCAATCCATTTAAAGCCAGGGAGCGTTTCCTAAAACAAGGGGGGAAAAAAAAACAATGCTTAAAATACACATTTTTAATTTAGTTTCAGTTCAAAGAAAAAAAGTATAGCCACTGTTCCCTTCACTTCAGACTAAAAAAACAAAAACAAAACAACACACACAACCAAAGAGAAAATATAACAATGTATTCTGAATTTTAGGGTCAATAGGAAGACTGCTGCAGAGTCACAACACTAAAGCTTAAGGATGTTTTTCTGATTTTTTGGAAGTGATTTCTTTAAATTTAAATCTAATTAAGTGACAAGCAGAACAGGGGCAGTAAAGAAGCATCAGACAAGTCGTATCTTCAGTTTGGATGATGAATCCAAGGCAAAGAGCCACCGGAGAGCATTTTCCTAGTGGATACTCAAATAGGACATGAGTACCAAAGCAAGGAAAAAGTGTGTCAGGGACTGTGGTGCTGAGATCACATCAGATCATCTGTGGTGCTCATCAGATGAGACAAAGTTATTCATGAGGAAAAGCTACAGAAATATAAAAGCAACAATTTTAGGTGCTGGGAGGGGAGAGCACCGTTCTGGGGGGTTTTTTACATAAATCATGCAAAAGCAGTCAACAGCTTAGAAAGTCTTTCTTGGAGAGAAGGAAGTTACAAATAAAAAAGAGGGGGAGCTTTTAGAGGAGGGCAAGAGGTTCTGTAAATTCCCAGCTTCTCTTTTTCTTTCAGTCACATGTGTCCTTTTCCAATTTAAACAAAAAAAATAAATCAGTACTTGGAGATAGAACCAAATCCATGACAAGGAACTGATATTCACCCTGATTAGGCTTATCTGGCCAGTCACTCAAAATGGTTTTCAGAGTCGGTTTCAATCTTAAATTCCTCATTGTTTGGCAAGATATTTATTCCTGTTGCACATGGATTTAATTAAGACATGGATAAACAAGGCCTGGCCCTTTCTATGTTTGTGCTATGATTTTGGGCCCTTGCCTCTCTTCTGGCTAACATCCAACAGAAATCAGACTTAATTTGGATGCAGGAGCTACAATAACTGTCAGTCTGTGGGGGGCACCCCCAGTTTGTTTTTTAGCGAGTTCTGAACAAATCTGCATTAAGGATCTGACACAGGAGTTCCTCTGCCTCCAGTAAAACCAAGTTTAAAACCCACTGGCACCCGAAGGGCTGTTGTGTAACCTCCAAGTGCTCATTACAAACCCATCAACACTTGCAATGAACACAGCAGGCTGCACAAACCTCCCCGCTCTCACACAGAATTTCCCTCTAGGGAGATAACAGGAATACCTTAGCTGTGGTTATCTGGAATTCAGGTGTTCATTTGTGTCCCCTGCTCCTGAGCTTTGCCCAAGCTGATCTCCCCAGTCTGAGAACACTGAGGAGACTGAAATCAGGCCTGTCTGGGTGACAGAACATTCTCTGCGAGTTGGAATCCATCAAAACTCCCAGCCAAAAGCCTGGAAGTCCCCTGTCTACTTTTCATTCCGTGAGGTCACCAACGGGGCTTCGTATGGAGATGGAAACACATAACCCACGCTCACCTCAAAGTGGAATCCCTCCTTAAGTGCAATTGCCCTCAGAATCTTGGAGGAGACCGTGGTTGCCAGCATGTAAACATTCCTCACGTCGGCATCCTGGGAGCAGTTCTCCTTCCAGCGGGAAAACATCCACCAGCCGAACAGGGCCGCCAGCTCATTGCCCGTGAACACCTTCCAGCAGCCACTGCAGAGGAGAGGCACCGTGAGGCTCTCCCAGTTTTCCCAGGAGCATCACTCAGAGAGGGGATTCCTGCAGTCACTGAGCAGTGGGAGAGGCACTGTGAGGCTCTCCTGGCTTCCCCAGGAGCACCACTCAGGGAGGGGATTCCTGCAGTCACTGAGCAGTGGGAGAGGAAAGGTGAGGCTCTCCTGGCTTCCCCAGGAGCCCCACTCAGGGAGGGGATTCCTGCAGTCACTGAGCAGTGGGAGAGGCACCGTGAGGCTCTCCTGGCTTTCCTCAGGAGCACCACTCAGGGAAGGGATTCCTGCAGTCACTGAGCAGTGGGAGAGGCACCGTGAGGCTCTCCCTGCTTTACCCAGGAGCCCCACTCAGGGGAGAGGATTCCTGCAGTCACTGAGCAGTGGGAGAGGCACTGTGAGGCTCTCCTGGCTTCCCCAGGAGCACCACTCAGGGAGGGGATTCCTGCAGTCACTGAGCAGTGGGAGAGGCACTGTGAGGCTCTCCTGGCTTCCCCAGGAGCACCACTCAGGGAGGGGATTCCTGCAGTCACTGAGCAGTGGGAGAGGCACTGTGAGGCTCTCCTGGCTTCCCCAGGAGCACCACTCAGGGAGGGGATTCCTGCAGTCACTGAGCAGTGGGAGAGGCACTGTGAGGCTCTCCTGGCTTCCCCAGGAGCACCACTCAGGGAGGGGATTCCTGCAGTCACCAAACACCGGGATGTGAGCACAGCACTGACAAGCTGCTCTAGACAAAGCCACCATACTGACAGGACTCCACACTTATCACACCTCGAGGATTCACAAGCCCAGAGCGTTCTGCCAGCAAGGAAAGACACCCCCGGGGTCTCCTCCCTGGCAGCTCTAACGCAGCTCAGGCCTTTGATCACCCAGCAGCAGGAGAGCAGTCTAGAACTGATCCATACAGAGCAGTCTACACAATCTGCAGTCAGGCAGTGCCTGCACAGCTTTTACTTACACAACCATCAGAACTTGGGCCTGTTAGTGGGAGAAAAATAATTTCTATTCAATATGAACAAGCAGGGGAAAACAAAGGATTAAAATTAAAAATATATTAAAATAAAAACTAAACAAAAAAACCCACCCCACCAAAAAAAGCCAAGGAAGGCTTGCCAGATATAAATGAAAACACGGTAAACAACAAGACTTGACTGCCTTTAGTAACCACTCAGTTCTCAGCTGAGCTTTATTTGGCCATTTACTATCACACCAGCAAGTATTTAATCTACTCTTTGCTGAGTGAACTGATTTAAAATGCATTTGGAGCTATACCAAAGGATAAAACTAGGAGGAAAAATATCCCAATAGCCAAGGAAAAGAGTGGATTGAAGGCCCGTGCCTAGCAACCATCTGGGGACATTCTGTGACTCTCACTCTTTTCTGCAGAAAGACACAAAAAAGGGTCCCATCACTTACTTTTCCTGCTGTTCTGCCACTGCCAGTCTGTCTGCATCTGGATCAGTGGCCACCACTACTCTGGCATCTTCTTTCTCTGCAAGTCTCAGTGACAGCTCCTGGTGGGAGGAGGAGGAGGGGGGCAAAAAGAAGCCACAACATAAGAGTAAATAAACCCACAGCCTTCCTACTTACATCTAACACACAGTGACAGAAAAATCCCCCACGGACTGCCCACTGTGTTAATACAGCTGAAAGCAGATTCTCCCTGTTCTCCTCCTCAATTTGTTTTTCCCCACAGAAATGTGATGAAGAAGAAACAAAAAATACCAGCACAGATTCTCCTTCTTCAGGATTTGGGCATTTGACAGTAGAGAAGTCTGGGTCTGGATCTTTCTGCTCCGGTACTGGAATGGGGGGCTGAAACCCAAAGGCTTTGAAAGCCAACTGCACGTAGTCATGTCCAACTCCATGGAAAGAGGTATGGACAAACTTCAGACTGGTCTGCACGTTCAGCTCCCTGAGGGAAAACACAACTCCAGTAAGATTCCAGCTATTTAACAAGACTATTTTCCTGAGGGAAAGCAAAATGAACTGCAATTCCTCTGTGTACTATTCTGCTGATTTCTGCATTAATTTCAAAGGAATGAGCGAAAGTGCTTATTTTGCACTAGAAATTGCTGGGTTAAAGCTTCTTCTCCTGGAAAATGAAATATTTACCTTCTGCTGAAACAGATCAAAGTCTCCCAAGAATAAACTGTTGATTTCTACATCAAACTCAAGCTCTTCCACCACCTTAAAGACATTATTCTGGCTCTGCTTCACATCATCCATCCTCCTCCTTTTATTCTCATCTTCTGCCCCACCTCACCTTTAGGCTGAATCCTCTTCTCACCTCTATTTTATGCACATGCACCTCACTTTTACTCTGAACTTCTGCATTTTATTCAGAACCCTTGGAGCATATTCACTTGCATTAAATGGTTTCCACTGGGGTGCTTCACTGCAGCTTAACTCCCAAAGGCAGCTGCTTTATTCTCAACCAGATGGTTTAACCCTAAGGATGGTGACCCTTGGATTTAATGACACATCAGAGGACACAGTGAAGTCTGCCTGCAGTCAGTTTTTCCACATGCAACCCACAGCTTACTTAAAAACATAACTCAGGCCCCTTTTGCTTGACACAATACCTATGATAGCAGATCTTTGTCAGGTCCTCCATGTAGCTGTCACAAATTTTCTTCAGAGGATCCTGTCTGAGGGGACTGGTGTCTACCAGATTTTCGTTCCAAGA
The DNA here is from genome assembly GCA_013398855.1 of Mohoua ochrocephala. Taxonomy (NCBI): domain Eukaryota; kingdom Metazoa; phylum Chordata; class Aves; order Passeriformes; family Acanthizidae; genus Mohoua; species Mohoua ochrocephala. The sequence continues at coordinate 59,349 of VZTA01017435.1, forward strand.
GCCATTCCATGGTTCAACACACTCTTCTATGCATTTTATTATTTCCTTATCATGAGGAGAGGTGATCTGTGCTCCGTTTTCCCAATAAACCTGGTGCGAGTTGAAGGAAAACAAGACACAGTTTATTGACAAAGATTATTAACCTGATAAATTCTTTTAGCTACAGGATTCCACCCACTTTCTGCTTAAGTCATACAGAGAAGTCAGCACCTGACTGGCTTGATTCTCAAGACATTTGGAGTAATTCAAAATGAGCCTCCGAGTTCATGATCACAGTTGTGATAAATGGAGCTCACACAGCAACACAACCTGTTTTCATAAAAGCTGGTATTTAACTATTACAGCTGAAGTATCAGGATGTGAGAAACCAAAACCAGGCACTCGTATCTGGGAGTGCTGTGCACACTGTAACAGCAGAAAAAAAACATCACCTTCTCCAAGGCTGGCATTCCTTCTGAAAAAGGAGCACGACTCGTTTTTGAACCCAAAGCAAAACAGATAAGCAGCGTGCCAAGGTCCGTGTTTTTCCACAGCCGAACAACTGTAATCTCTCAGCTGGAAACACTACCTGGAGTGGAAACACCGTATCTAACCCTCAACCACAAAAAAAGCCTTTGTTAAGGAATCATTTCGAGGCCTGCGTTCCCACAGTCTGCTGCCAATAGCTGAGCTCACAGGGCAGACTCTGCTCAGATAATCTGCCTCTGTTTTCTCATCAGTGTCCTCTGGGTTTGTCACCTTCGGTTAAAATTGTCCCAAACCCTCAGAAGCTGCTGAAATTCACACGGGAAGCTGTGAAAGATGAAACAGCTCTTGGGAAAAACTAGGAAACAAACCAGTACCTTGGCAAAAGGAAACTGGGAAACAAACCAGTGCATGGCAAGAGTAAACTGGGAAACAAACCAGTGTCCTGGCAAAAATAAAACGGGAAACAAGCCAGTGTCCTGGCAAAAGTAAACCCGGAGACAAACCAGTACCTGGCAAAAGCAGACTGCTGTGTATCAGAAGACACAAGCACAAAATTGCTTCCTGACAAGTGAAGCACCTGGGAAATTCATGTGGCTTCTTTCCTTACTGGTTGCTCCAGCTAAGCACAAGCAGAGGCTGGTGAAGAACTTTACAGCTTGTTCCAGGGAGGACAAGAGCAGTTCAATCACCCCCAAGAGTTCTCTCTGTGCACAGCAGGACTGCCTCTCCTCACACTGCCATCACTCACTGACCTGCCACAGGGCTTCTAGAATGCTCAGCTCAATTAAAGTTGAGAGTTTAGTTCAGGTTCTTATGAAGTTGAGGAAGGAAATACTCAGTTAAAACACTGCATTTGCCATTGTGGATGGTTTTATTGTCCCAAGCTTTCAAAGTGCAGCCACTCACTCCTCTTTAATGCCCAGAAAACCAGGGAACAACAAACTGCCACTGAGTCGATTAATCCACTCTTAAACCGTTCCTATCTTCAGCACAGTCCCCAGCTGTGTGCACTAATTCACCTCAGCTCTGGCTTAGTTTTAAAACTGATTTTTTAAGCCTAAGAAGTGAACACAGAAATTGCTGGAGCATTTCTTCAGCTGCTGATTAGACTCTATGGAATGTCACTACAGATTTATGCTCAAGATGCACAGACTTATGTGGTCTTATATCCTCACCACAGAAGAGTGTGTCAGGTTATAGAAGCATGAATTACTTTAAATAACTTACCTTTCTGATGGACACACAGAAAAAGCTTTTTCATCACGAGGGTGGGCAGGCCCTGGCACAGGGTGCCCAGAGCAGCTGTGGCTGCCCCTGGATCCCTGGAAGGTGCCAAGGCCAGGTTGGACAGAGCTTGGAGCAGCCTGGGATAGTGGAAGGTGTCCCTGCCCCTGGACTAGATGAGCTTTAAGGTCTTTTCCAAGCCAACCCACCCTGTGGTCCCACACCAGGCCAAGCACAGGCAGGGAATGCTGGAGAGCAGCTGGGCAGGCCGTGACACGCTGTGACTGAGGCCTCACCTTGTAGCCATTGTCCTCCTTGCGGTTGTGGGACGCCGTGATCATCACCCCGGCCACGGCCCCGAGCTGCTGCACGGCGTAGGGCTGCAAGGGAACCCCGAGACAGCGTTACCCGAGGGCTCTGCCACAAAACCTTCCATCAGCAGGACAGCTGTGCTACAGCATCCTACACAAGGGGCTTCTGGCCCGGCACCAGCTTGTCTGAAAGCTGCACTGCCTCCTGCAGCCAGGAGAAGCAAGTTGGTTCTGATTCTTCTCCTTAAAAACGTTGTTCTTATCAATTGCAAAAACGCAATCACTAACTGGCCAGCTAAAGAAAATCTACACTCAGATTGCAGGAGCACTTAGGAACAGGCTCAAACAGAATAAAGGAATTCACAAAAAGGCTTGTTGGAAAACAAATTACAGGTACTCCCGGCATTTCAGTCCTCCCCTCAAACCGAGGGCCACAGAATACACAGCACGCTGGAAGAGCTTATGGAATGCAAGCAAGGATTTAAAACCATGCAAGGAAAAGCTGCTGTGACTAGAAGAGCATTTTTGAGATATTAAAAGCAGAGGCACTGAGGAATTCAGCCGTGACATCCTTGTTACAGCCTCCTCGAAGAGCCAAGTGCACCAAGCAGCCTCTATTTTTCTGTTAAGTAACAATCTAAGAAAATTGCTGGTTCTCCTTTTTAGTAAATCCAAATACTCCCTTAACTGTGTGGTGCAACAATATGAGGAGAAGGTGACTCACCACAAAGGGGGTAGGGACATAGGTGGAGAAGAAGTACACAAGTACATCTTTTGCCAGCAGGACTGCTGCAGTGAGCTTTGCAAGCCTACCAACAGGAAAAAGAAAATATTCAGTCACTCCAACTCCCCAGGGCAGCCCAACAGCCAGATGGAATTCCTGTCACCTTCAGGCACTTGTTTCTTGAGGCACTCTACTGCTTTTTTGGCTTTTGCCAAGAGGGCTATCCTACAAGCTGCACGGTTCAGGGTAACAGCTTTCAGGCTGTAGGATCTGAGACAGCACTTGCAGCTGCTGCCTGGACAGTGCAAGGCACTGCAGTCCCTCACCCAAACAAAGCAGATATCCCACACAAAGACACAGAACCCGCTGGCAGAACACCCATCCTTTGCTCAAGGACAGAGCCAACTTCCCAGAAAGTTCCAAGTACCAGATGCCTGCGACAGCAGGTTTGGAAAAGGATTTAGTATCCCACACAAAGCTCGCTTGCCAGCCCTGCCCAGCAGCTCCAGACCATGTCCAGGAAGCAGACCTATTCCTAAAATATATTCCTGCAGAGCAGCACCCCTTATTCCAGAGGGTTTAGAAACAGGAACAGTGCCCATAGTCCTAAATCTCGCTTTTATTATGAACTTGCTCTTCCAAGCAAGAGGGAAGTTCATTCTCTTCCAGGTAATTGATATGAAGCTTCTTTTGCACTCAGGTACCCACAGCTCAGGAGGGAATGGGAAGTCTCAGAGTCAAAAGAGATGAGAGATTAAATGGTGTAAGCTCACCTTGCTGCCTTGTTCTCACAGACAAGCATTAATACTGACTTCCTTCTCTCCCATCACCAGCAGTCCAAGTCTCACTGACTCAGAATTTCACTACAGCACCTACCAAATGTCACCACCTGGAAGAGTGTGAGAGCTCAGCTTGGAGGTGAAGCTACTGAAATTCTGCTTGATTTACACCAACCTAATTACGGGACACAGCTGGATGATCTGCCATCCCCCTGGAGCTGAGGCAAGGAAAGGGGCTCTGCTGCCCACGCAGTGCTGGAAAAGCACGCTGTTCCCACTGGAAACACTCTTTTGGGGGAGCTCAGTTTGATTTTGGCACTGCTGGAAGGGTGCATGATCCCAAGGGGACGAGGGAAACACGTGGTTGAGAACTGAGGTGCTTCTTGGGCACGTGACACACCTGTGTGACCATCGAGTCTGAATTCCAAGCTTTGTGTGGCTGAAAAGGAACATCACTCTCACCCCTCCCCACTTTCAGACTGTGCATGAGCCACACAATCTGCCTTTGCAAATGCCTTGCAAAATCAGTGTCACAGGTGAGTTTAAACCCCTCAAGCCAAAGCCTGGGGGATAATGAGCCACACACATCCCAAGGCCCAGGGGAGAGGCATTCAGGGGAAAGGAGAAACTTCTGGAAGACAGTCACTGCATTCTGTGCTCTATTAGACCCAGGACTTCTTCATCCCTAAAACATTAAACACTAGAAAAAATTTTTTAAAAAGAACTGTGTTAGTTACCACAATAACTACAATAATTAACTTCTCATTACCTAAATACTAATTAGCTACTGGGTTGGCTTTTTTGCAAGGCATGCCACTACCACATGTGTTTTGCTCCCCGAATGACAAGGGATTAAGACTCCTTAGAGAATTCAGGAAGCAGTTTTTTCCCTCTTCCTTGCAAAGAGCACAATTTGCCATTGCTGGAAGTCTACGTTTTAAGCACTCCAGGTATAATCCCCTCAAAGGGAAAATACACTGGGCTACAGCAGGCTGCAGGTGGAATTCTTCCCCCTCAAGCAAGCTTAAATCAGGTGTGAAACACCAGAGAGTGACAGCGTTAAAAGTGCATTAATATCTGGGGATTTCCAGCTGGATGTTAATACTCTGAATTTACCTTCATATTCAAATTTGTCTGCAGGCATAGCAAGCCTGGTGTTCTTGTGCATTTAATCTGTGAATTCTCTGGTGGAGTAAGCAGCCTTACTCTCCTGGTTTGCTGGCAAACTGGTACCACAAAGGATTCAGTCCCAGCCTCTCTCCATTACTATTTAAATGGACTAAGGGAGAGGGAAGAGCGTGCCCAGCTCATCACAAACAAACAGAAAAAGTGCTGATAGGACAGAATGCATTCACAGCCACAATTTCATTTCTAAGCTTGCAAATGTAATCAATACTCATACTTCTTACTGCTGCAGTTGCTGGTGACCTGACCTCGTGTGTCATATCCAACAACAAAGCCTCTCTGCTTAAAGTCTGAAAAGTTCCTCTCAAGATACTTGTAGATCCCCTGGAAAATAAAAAAAAAAAGGGAAGAGAAGAATTAGCTGCACTGCAGCACACACAAACATCAAAGGTGATCTTCCTCAAAGGATGGATGATGTCAGTAGGCAAAACACAGCTCAAACACATCAATAATGACATTCACAAAAGCAGCAGTGTTTTTCCCCCCCCAGTGTTCACTGAAAGGAAGCAAGTAACCAGAGAAACAGTCGTGGGAAATAAAAGTGAGTGGGACAACAATAAACCCTCAGCAGCAAACGCTCATTTTCAATCCACACCGTGCTTTCATTTATTCAAATCATCTTCTTAAAGGCTGAATTGAGAAAAATCTGTATTTTGAAAGTCCATCCCCTCAGGCAACACAAGACACCCAGCCTAGCCTTTATCTCTCTGCCCACAGTACAAGTCAGACATTTTCAACATTGTTTCCAAAGCATTAGTCCTAGATTTGCCTTAAAATCAGGGAAGGGCTTGGGTGGGAAGATCAGCTTTTACTCCAGTTTCACCTCCCCTGCAGCCTTCCCATCCATTCATTTCCCAGCCAGAACCTCTCTGGAGATCCATCACGGAAACAGCCCACGATGGGTCAGCAGTTTTAGATAAAAAGAGGGAAGCACTATTGTTAATGGAAGTTTCCAGAGGCTGCAGCTCCCCACAACCAGACAACACAGCACAGTGAACTTAGCAGAGCCACACTGATCCTATAAATGCTGCCTCTCACCGAGGTGCTGCCTCTTGATGGGACTGGGGGTGTTTTGTACCAGAATTAAACAGATTTCCCCCCCAACCAGCACTTAGTGCAACTCTTCAGGATGTTTTTGTCTGGATCTGACTGGTATCTGGAAAGCCAGCCTGACTCCTCCCCTGGAATTCAGCCGAGATCAGTTATTTTAAATGGCTTCGGCCCTTTAGAATCACAGAACTGTCAAGGTTGGGAAAGGCCTCTGAGATCAAGTCCAAGCAGTCACTCCAAGGAGGTACTCCAAAGCGTGACCTGGTGGATTCTGGCACCTCTTTGGAGAACCCTCTCAGCTGCAGATGTGGAGGGATTTACAGAGAGGGAGGAAAAAAGTCTTTAAAATAAAGATAACCCTTTGAACAGTGGCAGGTCTGGAGGCTGTGCCAGGGCAGGATCACCTGCTGAAGTCACCTTCACACTGAACCCAAAACACACAAAATGTTCACCCTGCCCTGACAACCTACCAAGAACTTTCCTTCACAGCTGCAAAGAGAGAAGAGAGAGGAATGGGAAAAACTCATTCAAATTGACTTGAATAACATCTAAAGACAGGAACTTCAGATTGCTTGTAAGAGATCCCTTATTTAGGCTAAGATTTTGTACGAAGGAAAACAGGAATGTCTTTACTTTCTGCTGTGGAGCAGTTTGCTTAAAATTAATCCCTTAAGCTCAGCCACAGATCCCACAGCTGAAGTTAACTCAGTCCTCCTGGACTTGCTTGCTATCCAAACATCCTTATGAAAGCTGCAGGAAATAAAAGTAAATCTTACATAAATGTCAGTGAGGAAGTGATTGCAGAGCCTCTCCACTGTCTGAACCCTCTACCTGAGCTCACACCAATCTTCTGCCAGGTGCCCCGAGGGCAGTTGGGAATTCCAGCACCTCTGGGGTTAAGTCCTCTCTTGAAGAAGTTCCTCAGTTTAAAGAATTTCTATTTCCCTTTAACAAGACTCAGGTTTTGATAGGGTCCCTAAGTGCTACTGCTGTTAAATCTCTACCACTTCTAAAGGAGGCCCAGGTGCATCTGGTGGTGATAATTAACAGCTCATTAGCAGGTGTCAGCACACAACTGCAGAAGCCCCTCAGATCTGAGCCAAAACTCTCTTCAGGTGACTGAGGTATCACAATTACCTCTCCCACTGCATGGTTCAGGTGATTCCCTGATGCAAAATCCATGGAACAGAACAAGCCTACATCTGCAGCATGTCCAGTCCCTTATGCTCCAGTTCAAAAGAGAAGGGAGGGAAAAGTGATGGGATCAAGAGTAAGATGGAAACATTTCTGGTTGATGAAATCCAGAGAGGTAGGAACTGGACTTTTATGAAGTCCAGCATTTAAATTTTTCAACTATTACCTTTAGCTTTGCTTTTTAAGCAGCAGGAAACCCCTTGATGCAAAAGTGGCTGGTTTTGTCACTGGGGAGATCAGTGACAGCTTTCTGTCCCACCTGGACATGCATAAATAGGACAAAAGCCAGGGAATCGGGGATTTAACATGGCATTTATGTACCTGCAATTTTCAGCAGAGTCCAAAGCAACTGCTGAATACTCTGTACCTTCCTGGATCTGACTTTGCATAATATCTGTATAATCAAATGAAGATCAGATGAAAAAGATCAGATCAAATGAAGGACAGAACACACGTGCAACTTCACTACAGCTTATTTTAATTGAAGGAAGTGTTAATTACACTCAAGTCTGCTATTTGACTGGCCATTTATTCCTGTCCCAGGTAAGGACAAATCCAGAGAGCCAGGGCTGCCCATGCTCAGACCAGGTTCAGCAGAACTGCTCCTGCCCTCAGCCTCTGAAACAAGGGTGCTCAAAGATCAAATCTGCTGCAGTTTACTTCAGAAACAAGTTCTAATCCACTTCCCAGAGGCTGCTTCTCCCAGCTTGATACACAGCTTTAATAAACAACTAAAAATAGCAGCTGTGCAGAGGGAGCAGACGCACACACCCCCAGCTTGTTACTCTCAAAAACCGGCAATGCCCGTGAAACTGAGCTTGCCAACACATTCCCTGCCGAGCAAATGGGAAGTTTTCCCTTTCTGCCAGGAATGTGGCTGAGCCAGCAGACCCACGCTCGGTCACGCTCCGCCAGCCTGGGGCACAAAGGGAGCAGGCGACGCTCGAGCGCCAGCACCTCCAAACCCAACAGCAGGGAGGTGACTCCCAGAAACCTCCTCTGCTTCCAAGAAAAGGGGGCTTGCTCAAAGCAGCTCAGCTGCTTTGGGACCTTGGACCACTGGCAACTAAAAACTGACTTTTAAACCCTCTTTTCTCCATCTCCTCAGTCTGCTCCCACTGCACCCACGGAGTCCACCTGGACCTGTTGATGCCATTACAGCGTTTCTGGCAGAGGAGGTTGGCACGCCCGGATCAGGAAGGGCAGAATTGAAGGAAGCATCACTCTAAGATGTGTTCAGTTTACAGATCAGACACCTAAAGAAAGCTTTTTGTTAGACCCAAGAAGATCCCGAAGAGAAAAACTGTCAGGGAGAAGGCTGGGTTTCAAACCAACACTTCAACACAAAACCTCTGTAAACAGCACTGGAATTTGGCTTCCCCACAAGAGTTTGGGCTCCAGTTGTACAACTCAGACAACAGCGTCAGACAGCTTAGGAGAGTCCCAGCTGTTCCAAGTTTTAAGCACATCACTCCATCCTGGGCCAACAGAAAGCATTATTTCAATGACATCTCCTGAAGGAGGTCAGAGCATCAGCCTGCTAAGAGAAACCAGCTAAAAAGTGCACAGTATTAAATGGGAGATATTACCAACCCTCTGTAAACCATGCAATAAAACACCTTTGATCATATGGCTGAAGCTCCACTTCTACAAAAAGTACCTGTCAAAGCAGGTAAGATTCAGTAGTTTTGTCATAGCAAACATTTTATTGATTTTCCAAGTACAAGGGCTCCAAATATATCAGCTCATTCTGTTTTCAACAGTCAAGGCTAAAGGTGGGAACAGATAAACTGTTCAAGTATATTTAACATACTCAGTCCATATATGTTCACAGCTCGTGCTAAAAATGAAAGAAAAGGCTTGGTTGGTGGGGGCTTTCCTTTTTTGGTTTGGGGTTTTTGTTGTTTTGTTTCTGACGAACACTACAAGTTCTTATGGCAGCTCATGATTCCCAACTCCAGGGCTGTGCTACAGACTAACCACTGGCCAAATTCCAGCCCAGCCAAACCTCTCCAGGCCACCCCATTTCCTCTGAGCGCTGAGCCTTTCATGCTCCCACCCGGCTGCCGAGTGGCTGCTGCGGCCCGGCTCTGGGATTCCAGCAGGACGCCGATCCCACATACTCCCCGCGGGGCAGAGCCTCTCCCAGGGCCGTGCCCAGCTCACCTGAGTGGACTGGATGACCGTGAGGTCGTTGATGTAGCAGAACCCTGCCCCCATGGCCGAGCGCAGCCCGGCCGTGCCGAAGGTCAGCCGGCAGCACAGGCGGTCCCGCAGCTCCTTGTGCTTCCCGCTCTGCAGCAAGCTCTCAATCTGCTCCTTGGTTTTCTGGTTCTGCAAAAGAAGATCCAGAGCTTGAAATCAGGAGCTGAACTGTGCATGCTCATTGGTTTGAGGTAATTCCTAGAGCAGATTCCTCCTATCCTACAGAATGCCTGTGCACCAGCCTTCACCGAAACTCATTCCTACCACATCCTTCCCACATCATCCTAATTAACAGAAGAGCTCTTGCTGCCACTGACAGGCTGATGTGCTTGTCCGGTCATTAAGACACCCTCCAGCGCCTCTGTGTGAGGAGCACAGACTTTGGGACAGGTTTTTCCAAGACAGATAACACAATTCAATCCCCCATCTGCGCCGCTGGAAGACGGACAGAAATCCAAACTCCAAAGCAGCGTTTCCTTCCTCCCCACCCACAGGAAACAGGCACAGCAAAATCATGGAACTCGCAGGATGGTTTGGGTTGGAAGGGACCTTGGAGACCATCCCCTTCCACTCCCTGCCATGGGCAGGGACACCATGCACAGGGCCAGGTTGCTCCAAGCCCCCTCCAGCAGTGGACAGGGTGTTCTGCAGCAGGCTGGATTCTGATCCAGAGTGATCCCTTTGTTCAGTCAGGATTTTCCTAAATCCACACCACCATCACAGCTAGGAACTTGCAAGTGCACAAATTGCACATTGCACAGCTCCACTATTTGTTCCTCATCAATATCCAACTAATATTGGATTAACCTGGCCACCAAGAAACTCAGCCTGTCTGCTGACACCCAGTTCGGACAAGGCACTTCCCAGATCCTACAAACACAGCAGAAAAGGAGGAAGTGGCAGTGGTTACACAGCTGGAACAAAAACAGTGAACCCGGAGGTGTAAAACACAGCTCTGGTGGCACAAGTGCTTCTCTAAAGCGGTGTTGCTTCAAGCAGGGCCACAAGGAAGGGTTAAAAAAGGCAAATGGAATCTGCAGGGCAGGGGTGAAGCACCCCTGACATTTAAAATAGAGGTCAGCCAGCTCCAGCAGCACTGGGAAACATGCTCCACGCAGAGAGGGGGAGGTTCTTCAGGAGGACTGGAAAAATGCTGGGAAAAGCACAAAGATAGGAGCTGTGCCCATTCACTGGGAAAAAAAAAACAATCAATAAGACTCATTGAAAAATCTGAAATCATTTCTGCAGCTTGATAACAGACCCTGAACACTAGACATGTGAACTTGAAATAACTTTTTATTTCTGAGTGCTCTAAAATAAAAGGCAGGCCATTCTTGTCCAAGATGGCCTGGCAACCAAAGCAAGACATCGCTCACAACACAGCTAAACACAGGCCTACAAAGAAACCAAAACAATGGGCCACAACAAATATTAAACTGCAAAAGTGAAGGTTTCTCTTTCAGCTCTTCATAGGCAGCCAACCAGAAAACAAACGACCGATGTGAAAAGAATCTAAGGCAGGAGTATTGAAAACCTCATTTCACACTATCATAGTGCATGGGTTTGCTTTAAGGTAAGGTTATTACATTACACAGCACCCTCGATAGCTTTTTAGGACACACTGCATTGCTTCCCTGCAAAAACAGAATAGAAATTGCACATTCCACAGTTGATGGAGCTTTGCAAAACTGAGGCAAGACCGAAGCAATAGCACAAACATTTATTTCACAAATAGATTAACAAGCATTTTTGACTGAAGCTGCTTAATTCATTTCCTAAGGAATAAAAATGAGTTGGCCAAAACAGCACCCAAATAACACTTTAATTTGCTCAGGTCACACTCAGTTAAGCTGAAATTGCAGAAAATGGAGGAGGAGAAAAAAGTTACAAGTGAAAATCTCCAAGCTTTCTACAGATTACCTGAGACCCCTGGGCCAACACAATGAGGGAGTTCTACAGGAGTGGGTATAAACTCATAAGTGCTGATGATCCATCTCACACTCTGGGTTCTAATGCTACTGAATGTGTAAGACTGACCTCCAGCCTGCCCTTATCCCAGCCAGGCACCATCCCCACAGCTTTCCAAGCTTTCCAACCTGCCCTTATCCCAGCCTGGCACCATCCCCACAGCTTTCCAAGCTTTCCAGCCTGCCCTTATCCCAGCCTGGCACCATCCTCACAGCTTTCCAACCTGCCCTTATCCCAGCCAGGCACCATCCTCACAGCTTTCCAAGCTTTCCAACCTGCCCTTATCCCAGCCTGGCACCATCCCCACAGCTTTCCAAGCTTTCCAACCTGCCCTTATCCCAGCCTGGCACCATCCCCACAGCTTTCCAAGCTTTCCAGACAACCCTTATCTCAGCCTGGCACCACCCTTCCTGCTTTCCAAGCTTTCCACTTTGCCCTCTCCCTCCAAGCTGGAGCTTCACACCCTATGGCCCAGCTTAGCTTCTTGCAACACACAGTCTGGGTCTGAGCACCATCTGCCACCCTGACCCGGGAATTCCACAGCAGCTTCCACTGCTGACACTTAACCCCATTGCAAATCCTGAAAAAAACCCAGGGGGTTTTGCTGCTTTGCAGTTATGAGATCAAGTCAAACATCTGAAGGTCTCACAGGGGCTTTTGTGATGGTTCATCTTTCCAAGTGCAAAAAAGAAAAGTTCCTTAGAGACCTCAGACTAGAGTGTTGAATGATTTTTAATATCCTTTAAAAAAAAACTGATACAGAACTGCCTAAAGCTTCCTGTCTTCAGCAGAGATAAACTAGGCTGTTTGATACAAAAATAGTCAGTCCTTAAAAAAGCAGTGCTTTAAGACACCCCTGCATCTCGACAGATCTAACAAAGCAATTCAAACTCCTGTGAGTGAAGAGCTCCGAGACTGTAGGATTTCATCTGAAGTCAAGCAGTACACGGATGCTGGTGATATGAAAACAGCATTTACTTCAATGCCCAAACGTGCCAAATCTCTGCACTGCTGGCCAACCAGCCTTCCCGGGATCATGGAATGCCTTGGAATAGTTGTTGGGCAGGGAGCTGAGAGCTGAGCAGGGAATATCCCAGCACCTGGCACGACATCCAGCAGAAGCAGCACCAACTCCTCCTGAGCAGGGAAGAGAGACCCTTCAAAGCCCCGCAGTGCTGCTGCTTTTCCAAGGGTTACTGACTGGTGGTATAACAACGGCATTTGGCTACAGAATATCCACCGACTCCTAACTCTATTGTTGTTTGATGAATGTCTGCTGGATGTAAATATTTAATATTACCTTTCTCAACAACAGCAGGAACTTTGAACCAAAAAATTCCATCGCTTCTTAATATTTTTGCTTTGCAAAAATAAAATTAAAAAATTTCACACCTTCAAACCATACCATCAGCACCAAAATTTCCATAGAAAACTCCATACATCTGTTTATTTGATCACCCTCCTGAAACACTAGGAATACTTCATAATACATGTATAAATAAATACACAATACCTCTCTAATAGAAATGTGTATATAATAAATCGATGATACCCAACATAAACGTGCACATAATAAATGATACCAACCCAATATAATGATATGATACCTATTTGATACAGCTCCACGCTCTCTGCGGTGCCCAAACCACACCTCTGTAAATGTTTAGCACACACAGCCCAGTCTCTCGAGGCCAGGGGAAGGCCAAGGCCACAATCGAGAGGCAACAGCCGCCGTGTCCCCGGCTCCCGCTGGAAAAGGGTGCTGCCCACAGCCAGCTGCACAAGGAGGTGGCAGATAAGGTGACAGTGGCCCCGGGAGAGGCTCGTGCTACCTGAACACGCCCTGCTGGGGCAGAAGAGGGATGGGAGGACAGGGCTCTCGCTGGTGTCTGGGCTAGGGATGGGTGAGCTGGCACTGCCACAGGGAATCCCTGCTCCTCCAGCACAGCCCACCCTCCCTGCATGTCCCTGCTGGTCCAGTTCCCTGGGCTGGATTGTCCCCGACTAGCAGCTGTGCCCTCACCTAATTCCCAACCTGCAGCACCCTCCTACACGATGGGAGTGCCCTCAGGCACCTTAACCTGCCATTTCACGTTGGAAATTTGTGAGGCATCCCTAATTTCTCAGCAGCCCTGAGGCTTGAGGACACGTGGGAAGTGGAGAGGAACTTCCACTTCCAGGCAATGCCTTCCCATCCCACCTCAAGCAGCCTGTCCCCAGTACAGCCAGACAGGGCTCTCACTCTCAGAGAGCAGGGCTTGGCACTACTGCCGAGCTGGGAGGAGAGGGAATGGGACTGTCAGAGCCTTCCCTTCAGTGCTTCGCATTCCCTGTCACAAAGAAATGGCAATCAGAAACATTTGGGACAGAGACAGACAGGCTGCTGCGTGGGTGACAGACCGAACATTGTTCTGCACTCACATAAACACCAGGGGAAAAAAAGTTCTGTAATATTTTTTCCTCTAAAATTATTACACTACATATATATAACAACTATTTATAAGAAGCCTAAGCCAGAATCAGAACTCTGGGGTCACAACCTGGTCACAACCTGCAGACCTTTCAGAAAGCCTTGAAGTTTCATTAAACAAAAAAATATATATATTCTCTGCCAAATTTCCAGTTCTCCATGTGCTGCACAGTCGTCTGCTGAGGCAGAATCACACTTTTTTGTGGCCCATCAGGATTCAACATTTGGATCAAGTGGAGAATTAAAGACAAGGGCATTAACTGAGTATTTCTTACGGGCTCTTTCACACCCAATCACGTTAATCACGTGTACTTATCACCAGAGTTAGGTTTCAAAGCTAAGACTCTGTCAAAATCACTGGCAATTTACTACTCTCACAGCAATCTTCTTTTTGTTTTGCCCACTCTTTGCATGTGTAGCTGGAAGAAGGGGGGAAAGTCTCAAGTTGCCTTGAGTTTCAATGAATTTTTCTGTGGCCTTCATTTATACGATATTATTCTTAAAAATTCACTTGGAAGTATTAATAAGCAAAAATATTGCAAGTCAAATGACTGGAGCAGGTTACTGGTCTCAAGCTGTCAAGTCCATTTCCTCTTGAAAAGCATCTCAAAAGCCACAAAAATTAGAAGAACACCGAGGGAAACTCCAAAACCACCCCAACACCACCTTATCAGCAAGGAAGAACTCTCCACAGCTGAGACAATGATACCGAGTCCATGAATTAGTAAAATCAAGTGAGAATGCAGTGAATGGAGCCTGCACAAACAGCTCCTGGATAATTAATTCCAGCTTTTCCCTGCCACGTGAGGCTGTACCAGTGCCTTTAAGAGCCAAAGCTTCCCCCAGGTACCCCCCAGCCAGGAGCGGTGTGTGTAAAAAGGCTGCTCCGAGCAGCTCCCCACACAAGCCCGACTCCTCCAGGAGACCCGAGGCAGACGTGGAAGTACGAGAGGGAAATTAGGAAAGGGATGAAAGGGAATTAAAGGGAGAAAGTGGAGAACAATGACTAATTGTTCACACACTTTACCAACGAGGATCGAACAAAAGGCCTTGTGCCTCCAAGCCTGGCTCAAACACCAAAGCAGCAGCGAAGGGGAGAGAATGGGAAGGGGGGAATGCCAGGAGCATTAACGAGGATGCAGGATGCTGGTGAGAAGGGGAGGAAGGCAGGATGCTCACCCCCACAGCCAGGTTGCCTCCACCCACCCAGGCTTCCAGGCGAGGTGAGCACGAGCATCCAAACCACAAGGGACGGAGAGCACAACTCCAGTAATTAATTACAGCAAGCAATTTTCAATTAAGTTAGAGGACAAAAGCCTCCCACAGCTGGGAATGGAGTGCATAGATTTTTTTTTCCCTGATCAGAGGCAACAAAAATCGCTGCAGCTCAGGAAGCTGGGGGTGGGAAGGGGGGGCTCAAGCTTGATAAGCAGCGAAGGCCCCATTTCCTCGGTTTGGGGTGAGATACGAGGGCATTGGAGCAACAGTCCCTGCTCATGCCGTATTCCCTCCTTTCTCCTTGCCTTCCCCCCCAAACCACCTTCACCTGGTCTGTTAACACCTCCCCTGAACGACTCGATAAGCACAGGCCCCAGCGAGCAGCCCCCAGTCTGCCACCTCCTCCTCCAGGTGACTCTGAGTTGTCAAATTTCCCAGGAGCTCTCTTGGAAACCTCCCTGAGTAGCTCCAAATTCTCCAAGTTCAAGCAGCTTTACAGGAGAGGTCACGTTTGTCACCTAGGGAAGCAAGGGCAAACACTCACACTGACCCTGCACTTTGTATTTTATTGATTAATTACGGCCCTAGAAGGAGCTCCAGAAATGGGGATATTTTACTATTGCCAGTTGTAATCTGAATATTTTTTCCCCCAGTGGAAGTTCTTTGACCTTACACATTTTTCAGAAAGACAAAACAACCTGTTAGAAACAACAAAAGCCTTTCAATACGCTAACAAGATGTTATCAGAAAAAAAAAATATTTACTGGAGTTCAGCCTGGGTTATCAAATGCGTTATCAGGAATGCTATTTCCTTTTTCCACTCCTTCCCTCCCCCGTGCCACCATTCCCGGATATTTTCGCAGCAGCAGCAGCAGCTCTGAGTGCAGAATGTGCAGATGGCACCTGTTAATTTCTGCAAAGCTGGGAGGGGAGACCAGATTTCCAAGCAGGAGAAAGCTCCTCTCCAAGAGCCATCAGGTGGCCTTTGCCTGCAGCCCTCCTGCTTTGATCCTGACAGGATGAAATTAAAGAGGAAACAGTACCGACACACTGGAGGGTCCTAATTAATAAAAATAACGGCAAGAGAAGTTCAGGAGACAGAAACCTAAAAAAATATAAAGGAAAAAGCATTCAGAAGCCTAAGCCACTGGTGTACTGCTAGTTTACCCTCCCCCATCCTCAAGGTATTTTTTTAAAGCACAGGCCATGATGGTTGGACAAACCAGCTGCAAAAAAAAAAAAACCCAAAACCCAAAGTAACCCTTTGAAAGGGAGGATAAACAAAATACCCTCCAATACCACACTGTTATCACATCTTTGCGTGGCTTAATCCAAATTAATCAAGCCTGCAGTGCTCTTGACACCGTGTTGGAGCTGAAAAGAAAAGGGGGAATGCTGGAACCTGGCTGTTTCTTTTCTGGGGAGGGGTTGAATTCAGGCAGCTTAGGAAAACAGACTCACGCCGCATTTTGATGAGCCACTGCTCCATCCCTCCCGCCACCTGCGTGCCCCAGCCCAGGGGGGAGAAGGAGCGGCGCTCCATGTGCCAGGATGGCATCATCCATATCCATCCCCATCCCTGCACAGGTGAGCGCCGGGCGGGCGCGGCCACCCCTTGCCCGCCCAGCCGAGGGATCGCTCGGGAAGGTGCCCCGGAGCACTGCCGGCTCACACAGCCCTCGGGGGCCGCGTTCCGCACGGGGGGGACAGGGGAGCAGCGGCGCGGGGCGGGAGGGACGGAGGACGGCGGTGTCGCGGCCGGGGCCGCGCCGGGAGGGG
>VZTA01017436.1:0-33552 GCA_013398855.1 Mohoua ochrocephala
GTCTCTTTGTTTTAGGTGGCCACCTAAGACATCATTATCAGGCACTAGTTTTATCCTGCATCTAGTGTTCCCCAACACAGAAGTGCCTGCATTTTCACTGAGGCAAAGATAATGCTGTGTTGCAGCTCCAAGACACAAATTTCTAATAAAAGCACTTTTTGCAAAGCTAGTCACACCGAAGGAGGTATTTCCAGGTTCCAGAGGTCTGTGAGGCAGTTCAAGATTTGAATCCAAGATCCTTCACAGTGGTGAATGCAGTTTAGTTTCTCATTGTATATAAGAAAGCCACTTGCAAAATCCAGGTCCAGCTTAGATCTTACTTTCTACATAGTTTTCGGATCTTTGTTTTCATACTTTTAGATGAATCTGCATATGGATCTTCAACATTACTAAAAAAGAAGCTACTGACTCTCAAAATTGCACAAACCCTTTTGAAATCTTAAATTATCATAACAAACACGAGCAGTTGTTACTATCTTTCCAAGAGGAAAAAGTCACTTGTATATTTCATGATAGAATTACATTATGTTTACTTATGCTAATGTTGCCTTCTTTCAAGGATGTTTGCTTGTTATTTTAACAATGTTTACATATTTTATTAGCTCTGTTTGAAAAATGATCATCATATCTGGCAGGTAACTCCCACAATAATATTACAATAGAAGATAACATTTGTAAAACAAAGATTTAAGGCCTTGAGTGCTTTCAAAGCTTAATCTAATTACTTTCATTTGGTTTTTCCCCACAATTTGAGATAAATTCAGCCTTTAGCTGCAGTCGAGCAAAGCCTAGTGTGTGACTTTAACAACTCACTTCTATTAGCAAATAATCTGCAACAAGAATTTAAATCTACATTTTTTTAAAAATTTCATTCTTCTATGGGTTTACTCCTGGTGTAAATAGAGCTCTCCAGAGTTTATTCTGCAAAGCTGTCCATGAATTTTCCCATAAAAATGACCACAGCCTTCAGGTATGCAAAATTCATAGATTTTTGAGGGACTGTCAGAAGTTCTGGCTTTCCTTAAGGAAACTCCTTGTCCTCTTCCTGCCAAAGGTCTTTCCATTTTTCTGGCATAGAGGTGCCAGTAAAGACTTCCCTTCCTGCTTAGAACTGGCAGAAGGTAAAATCCTGTAGTGAGTCAAGGTCCTTCTGTCTGAGGAATATCCAAAGTATAGTTGAAGAGTAGTCCTGGCTCCACAGATTATCAATAGATATCCCCCATCTATGCAAAATCACCCAGAAAGAGATAGAAGGCTTCAGACACAGCACTCTTCAATGAGTTAAATGTGATGTCACTCTAAACAGGAACAAGCAAGCCAAAAACATCACAAAATAAAATTCTGCCGCAGCATGAGCATAAAGCTTGTAAAAAGCAAGATTGTTCTTCCATTTACATTCAAACACTTTTAAGCTAAACTTGAGAATCAAAAAAGATATTTGGACCTCAAATGTGAAATTTCTATGTGATGGAATGCACGAGATTCAGTTGTATCCTTTCATAATAAAATGCTGGCAGGCTCTTAGTTTTATGGTAGCACCACCAAGTAGCAATGTTAGCAGGTGGTTTTGGAGCTCAGGACAAGTGATAAAAAGCTGCTTTCAGGTCTTGTTCTTGCATTTCTGAAACATATGACTTGCCCTGACCAATATTCTGTTACTTCAAGGAAGCCAAAGGCTCTTTGGGATTTAGTTTGCTTTTACTGGACCTCACATTTTGAGATGAATGCACACCTCAGAATTTTGGGTGAGCAACTATTAAGACAAAGCACTGGAGAGCTAAAAATGATGAAGAATTCCAGCCACAAGGGCAATTCATGAAATGTGTAGTATGACCATACATAGTAATCAAACCAAAGGTTCCCCAAGACCGCTGTTGTCACACCACATAGTGGGCACAATTTTGGTAAATTACCTCTCATTGTAAAGCATCAAGATGATTGCGCACTTTCCCAAATGTCTGACATGATTGAAATAGCAAAGATGTAAAGCGAATATCTGTAACAGAGCTGATGTACTACCCTATTAATGCTACCACAGGAAATCTTTTCATCAATCTGCATTTTGGTTAGATTGCTCTTGACCAATATCTCCTCTAACAGTCATGTGCTTGTGCATCTGAAAAAGGTGCTAGTGTTCTCAGGATACAAAGGATTGGATTAGTCGGAGAGACTTAGAAAATGAATTATTAAACATGACTAATTTTATTTTTAACAACCAATCATTGCTTCCTCCTATTTACAATTTTTAAAAACTACTTGAAGGCATAAATTCTGATTTTACATATTTCCCTGCATCTTACAAGCACAAGTAATTCTATCCCCTTTCTTAGAGCAACTCCAGATCATCAGATAAATATTAAAATATACTCTGAAACACATCTTTCTCTCATTTAATTTTCCTAGGAAATTTATCAAAGCTGTGGTCAGATGTTTGCTATATGATATTCCTGCTAAGCACTAACATGTGATGCACTGTGATGCTAATGAGCAATCTGAAAATATGGATTACAACAGAGTACACACACTGTTATTCCAGTAAATGAAACTGATAGTAGAAAGGCTTGTTATCAGATCTCCATTTTTATAGTTGAACTTCACACTAATACTGCAGTAGGTATTACTGCTGCTAATTCAAAAGTTTTTTGGTGCTTACCCCTGTATAATTTTGCTTAGTTAAACAATTATCTAATTGAAAAACACATCTTTTTTATATTTATAACATTGTAAAAAAAAGTTTGTCTGAATTTCCTTTACTATCCTGGAAGCTGATATTGACACATTTTGTGTGTTAGTGCAGTGAAACCTTATTAACTGTTGACACTGGTTCACTAGTCTTCATTCAGATGAGTAAAAATTAGCATTTGCATTGCTTCAGTATCATCTTCTGCAAGTTCATATTTTCACATTAAAACTTGAGAGTTTTTCACAAAAAAAAAAAGAATTTTAACAAAAGAGGTAACAAAGAAAACAACTATTTTCAGGTAAGACTTAAGCACAAAAAATGTAGTCACAGTCATGCTGCTGTAAGAAGAGCAGAAGGAAAAAATTGAGGGGCTAGGCAATTGGTTTGGATTAGGGGTTCCCAGAAAACTGAAGTTCCAAAATCACAGCTGAGTGGGCCTTTTCTCCTCTCGAGTTTTAGGAAGCAAAATGTTCAGTTTGCTGAAACCTTCTAAGCTGACTGAGGGCCCTCTGTAGGTGAAAAACTTCCCCTCCAAATGCCACTCCGCCCTTAGGAATACAGGATGACTGATGATGTTGGCTTTTATCTCATCTTGGCTGTAAACCAGTGGTAACCCCTGGATTTCAGTTCCAAATGACTTTTCACTCACAGTACTGTACCCTCAAGAAGTCTTGGTTATGGCACTGAAAGTATTGCTTACTCTGTGTTTTTCCAGTGCTTTCTCTTTTCTTCACTTACAAGAGATGACATGGACAAAAATTGCAGAAAAACACATTTCTGCTTCCTGACAGACAGCAGACGTGATTTCACACAAGCAACTACACACTGAGTGATGGAGGTGGGGATTTGCCAACAGAAGGTGAAGAGAGCTGGGGGGCACTGATTTTGAGTGACAGATTCACATGGGGCAAGGAGTGAGAGTTGAATGCGTTATCTTCATGCTAGGAGATCAACCATTTACCACAGTGTTATTGCTCCTTAGAAGAGATGACAGTTTTGGAAAGATCGGCCATATATCTGTTCAGTTATGAGAAGAGGTGAAAAGATCTGTAACGCAGAAAAATCAAAATTTTTGTGGTTTATCTTGATAGTACTCTGAGCAGATCTTTTTTAAGATTTAGGAAAAAAATAGGTCTTCCCCTTCTGTCCTTACTGATTAGAATGAGGGAGAAAGTAAAGCACCAGAAATACAATATATGGCACTAGATTTTCTCCTCTCAAAGGGAAAAGTAAAATTTGAATATTTATGTCTGTCATGCGCTGGATGACTATATAGCAGCATAAAAATTATTTGATAAACAAACAAAAAACCCTCTCCATAGATTAGATAAACTTGGATATCAAAGGGCCTGAAAAGAATAGGATCCAGCTGCATGTACTATGGGGCCAGTCTGTGTTCAACTTCCTGCACAGGCATGAGAAACCTTCTGCATCCAAAATTCACCAGATTTGAGGCACATATACTTTGTATTTGTGCAATGCACCTACGATCTGCTGCTCTCCGAGCTGCTGGACTCACTACAGATGTCCACTCAGCCATTTAGATTTTCCAGACAAAAATATGTGCTCGTGTACATAAGCAAATGAGTTCATCAGTACCCACGGGGAAGTATCTGCGCATTCACTAAAGATGCCGTGAATCTACATAAGAAAGCTGCGGTGGAAAATATAGGGAATGGAGCTCCTGCCTCCCACAGTTCTTAATTCCATAAGATTGACAAGATAAATCTCACTAGGTCTTTTTTATTTCATTGTCTTCATCTCCTTAACAAGAATTGGCTAAGAAGGAGAGGAAATTTGGCCATTCATTTCATCAGTGATTCAGAGAATCACTAATGAAAGTAAATGTCTGATGCCAATAGAAAATGTTGCAGCAAATACAGGAACACATATCTTAAATACATGCATGTGGTGTCACAAAGACTATTCTCTGATAAACTTGCATTTTCCCAATTAAGAACAAAATTTAATTTCATGCACAAAGTCTGCCCGTGCCTCTTTTTTTCTCTTCTGGCTTTGACATCATCCTGCAGCTCTAGTTATTACTGTGTAATTGTCTTGAAATGTAGTTATTGTTAGGAATCGTTGCAGATGTTCCCTGTGTAATTCAAACTAAATGAATATAGAATTAAATTACCAGTGCAAAGCTTTACCAGTGCAAGTTGCAGCAAAAATGGTAAATTATTCGCTCTCTTTAGAGGAAACTATCCAAAAATGTAATGGGAAGTTAAGTAAGCAGTATTTCTTGCTCGGGAATCCAGAAAGATTGAAAACAGGATGTCAGAGTTAGTGGTGAATAGCTTAAAATATTGTCCCTATTCAAGAAGTGATATTGAAGTACCATTGCTCTGTGATTCTGATTAGGGAGAAGTCAATAAAAATGCACCAGCAGCTGTCTTAAATTTTACTGGGACCTGGATTACTACTATGGACCAGAGGAGTTTGTGGTTATTTTGTACTATATTCCATGACACCTAGGACTTCTAGTTCTCTTTGGGAAAGCTTAAAATGTGCTAAAGACCCTGATGACTGTGAGTACTTCCCCAGCCATCAGACCACAAAGAGGTAACAAGTATCAAATACCTAATTTTGAAGAAAGGATTTGAATCCCCAGACCTATAAATCAGAGCAGACACATTATCTACAATGGAAGAGGTGCATATTAATATGCAAGTTATGTACAATGATGAGGGAAAAATCAGCATTTCAAGGTGCGTTTCCGAGCTGGTTTTCCCTTAGCTCCCTTAGCTCCCCATCATGAGTGATACTTCCATTCTGTAACTATTCAAAGGACAACACAGAAATTAAAAGAGCATTTTATGGCCTTAAAGGCAGTAGAAACTCAAAACTGAGGGTTCAGTAGAAAAAAGTTGATCTGCCAACTGCTTTCAGACAAATGCCTGTGGATTACCGTACTCAGAGAGAATCAGTGATGATTCCACAGCTGCATAGAATGAGCAGACCATGAATTATTCCTCTTTACAAAACAGACAGAGGCCATTCAATTCTTAATTTTCTGACAATGAAGTGTCATTAACATTTTGGACAACTCTGGACCCTGACTGGGGCCAAATAGCCTGTGTGTGGGAAGTTCAATGAATACCCCAGATGAAAAATGTGAAGTTACATGTATCTGAATGAACTTTAGGTTGTTTCAAACAAGCTGGGGTTTTTTCTTGTTTTCTTTTTTTCCCATGACTATTCTGAGTTTAGAACATTTAAACCATGCTAGAACTGACACTTGCAAAAAGGTCTTTACTTTGTGAGCGTAGCTAATACAATCCATGAAAACTGGATTTTTTCCAGTGTACTCTTTTTATTCCCATAGAAGTCAGTGATGGCTGTAACAGCTTTCCAGACTTCCCCTGAAGTCAGTGAAAAAAATCTCATCAGCTTAAAAGTATGGAGGTTTTCCTTCTTAGTGGAAGTGGATGCTACTGGGGTTTTTCTTTGTTGTTTTTATTTTTAATATGCATCATTCTGCAAAATCTGGATTCTACATTAATTGCTAACTCTTTTTAGTAAAAGCATCAGGAGTTTTGTATCTGAACTGGGATTTACAGCCAAGGCAGAAACATAAGTGCTTCTATTTCCAAATCAAGTTCCACAGACATTATAGGGGATACCTTACAAGTACATTCACTGAATTATTGACTTGCACAGGCTGACTATTTGCATAAAAGAGAAGTGAAATAGCCACAAAGTTTGGCTTGAATTAGGTCGTTAATTCCACCATTAATCCTGTGGATCAGTCAGTCTACAGGGACAGAAACACATGTTCAGAGCATGAGCTTGGATGATCTACTTTGCCTCTCAAGTTCTTCCCCTCAAGCCGTAGGAGATATGCAGAGCACTAACTTCCAAAGCTGCCCTTTAGCACCTAACTCGTTCTTTAAGATCTCAGCCTTGTACTTCCTTGCCTTCTAAGCAATGCAGAAAAACACCAACATGCTATTGCTCAAAACCTTAAGGCATATATTAAAGCTACATGCTGGGTTTCTCCAAAATCAGTTTATTTAACTAAATGTATAGGTTATAAATAAAAATGTAACAATAAATAGGATAAGTAAACAGACCATAATAGGTAAAAGTGACTTCCTTTTTGTTGAATTTTACTTATGCCATTTTAATTAAATCTGCTGTTATTGAAAAATATTTTTAAAGTAGCATATGTAGAAGATAATAAATGTTATTCTAGTCCATGATCCCATAGAACATTCTGCATAGATGCACTAACCTTCCTGCCCAGCATAGGCTGAGTGGGAAGTGCAGTATGACCTCCAAAAATCTATAGGGCCATTTTCTTGGGTAGTTTCAATCTACAACATGCTGTTGAACCAAATCACCTCTTACCTCTTCAGTTTATTAAGCTGTCTGAAAATGGATTTTGGTATGAGTATTTTGCATCTTATACCTATCTCCTTCCAGGTTGCAACAGTATGTACAACTTCCTTGTTTTCATAGAAGGTTTTGACAAACTTACAAAAGTGTTCATGTTTTGCTGAACAAAATTTTGATGAAAGTCTGTGCTGTTATATCACTGACAAGTTTCTTTATTGTCTCTTGCCCTTTAATTTTTTTTCATTTCTTTTTAGAAGCATCATCCTCTTTGCCGTTAAGATCTAAAAGATGAGCGGTAATCTTTGACTTTTTTCCTTCTTCTCTACCACTACATCCAAATCTTATCAGTTCTTTCCGTCAAATATTAAAGTCTTCAAACTCTCGTGTAGGTCTTAATAATCAGTAACTAGCAAGATTTTAGTTGTGTCTGCCTTGATCACTCTAGCCTTCAAATATATCTTCTCTGGTGGTTTTGTTGGCTTGGGTTTGGTTTGGTTTTTTCCAAATGCTGCCAAAGTGATCTTTCCTTTGCCTAATTCTGATGTTACCTTTTAAACACACACTCTGAACTTTCAAACATTGGTCTCTTTCTGATCATTTCTTCCTACTCTATACCAGTTTTCCTGATGACTCCACCAATTAAAAACATTACTTTCAGGAAGTCCTCAGGAAATTATTCGGGGTGAGAGAAACTAATGATGAGTAAGACTTCAGTTCAAGGGAATTAAATGCATAACTGCATAGAGAACTTTCAGGAACTAGTGTTTACATTAAGGCATGTAATTTGGTATCTAGCTGAATCAGAGTCCAGCTAAATGTAATTTTATCTTATCTTTGTACAATACATCAGATTAGCATTTCTGGACTGCCAAGATCATTGTTGGTGTTAAACAAACAACACTAAGCCAGACTGCTACAAATTTTTACTGTGACGCTTTGCACTTAGAATATCATCTGTCAAAAGATTGCTCTCAAAGCACTTTACAGACATTAACTAATTGGGCCTAATGACACTTCTCTGGAAACAATGAAGCGTAATTAATTCCCTTTTGTGAAAAGGGAATTTAAGGCACAGAGAGAGCAAATGATTTTTCCAAGGTCACGGAGAATATTGCGGAAGATATGGGAACAGAACCCAAATCGTCCAATCCTCCAAGACTGTGATCTAGGCACAGGAACAAAGCTATCAGCTGTGGGAGGAGGACAGCTCTTCCTTTCCTTTCTTTGTTATTGCAGAAGTATGGGAAATTAATTGCTTTCATTAATTCCACACTAATGGCCTGCGAAGTAACAGCCCATTAGGAAGCAAGCTATTTGCTTCTCCAAGTTCTATGTATAAACAGCAGTGAAGAAACTGTGTGTTTCCAAGTAATCCCTCTGCCCAGGACCGTGTATTGTTCACGTTATTCATTTTTGTTGATAATGTCATTTACTATTTGTTGTACAGTTATGTTTTTAATCCTGGGCATTGGTATTCCTCAGAGTTAAAGCTTACAGTGACAAGAAACAGGCCTCGGAATTTCAATTTATGTGTAAGAGGTTATCTCAAGGACTTTTGTAGATACGTAAATTCATGTCTTAGCTTTGTTATAAATGTTGAGGATTTTTTTTTTTAGCTTAAGCTTTAAAGTCAGAGTTTTCCCAGACTTCATTGAAAAGGTAGAAGAGACAGGTAGTTTCCCATCTCCTAGTAACAGGTTTGGAAAAAAAAATTGCAAAAAATTGCAAAGAAATCATTGAAAAAAAATTTAAAGGGAAATTTACAAGGAAGAATGAGAACTAAACATTCTCCTTTAGAAGTCAGCTTCCCAATATTCTCTATTTAAATCTCCAGTGGACTCCTCTGATTAGAGTTATTATATACTTATTCTATTACACACTTATTATAAACAAAATAAGTGTATGTGGTCAGACTTTCAAAAGTGATTAGATATCTATCTGTGTTGGCAAGTCCCTGGGAGGTCTTGGTATGGCTAAAGGCACCTGCGTCCCACTGGATGGAGAACAGACAGGGAATGGGTAGTTCCATAGAGGCATGTCCTTTCATTTCACACAAACTGTCTTCAAATATCACTTCTTTAATGGTCTTTGTGCCTTAATGCTTTGGTAGTCTTTTTTTAACCCATTCTCAGTAACATCGATACAATGAAGCATAAAACAGAAATAGAGGAAGTTGCTGAGCAGGACCCCTCCGCCTATCTCTGTATCAGCTTTATTCAAAGGGTAAGAAGATGGGAACTTAATCTTTGAAGCTTTGCTGATGTGAATTGACTGACTGTAGGTCTTTTTTTACATACTTATTAGTGTTTTTTGAATGTTAACTGTCTCGCTGGATAGACTTTTCTTGTAGTTCATGCTACAAGGTAACCAATAAAATCACTGGAAGCTGTAGCTGGACTTGCTAAGGGAGGATCTACAGGGATCTTTTTGCTAAAGCAGACAAACAAGAGTCTCTTTGCCACTCTCCCATACAACCTCATAGGAATTTGCACCTCACTTTGCACTGATAAACCACTGATCAAAATTTATAGCAGTGGAAAAAGAAAGTAACAACTGGGATATACACAAACTAATACAAAGAATGAAATCCAGACTCTGCAGAACATTTTTTTGTTTGTTTTAAATAGCCACATTTTTTTGTTGTTGTTGTATTAACCATGATGGATTTAGCAGCTGAATCAGTCAACAAAGAGTATATGAACCAAAAGACAGTTTATAAAAGGTTTTGCATCTGGACAGAACTTTTATTTTCTATAAAATAAGAGTTTATTTTATGATTTTATAAATTGTAGTTCTCAAACTGTTCATTGAGAAATCGTCTATAACATAACTGTAGTCCTATTAAAGACTATGAAGAAATGTTTCATTTTAAATGGATACCATTGACATTCTCCTGCACTGACTTCTCTTCTGACAATTATTTTCCACTGATGCTGTAGCTATTAGCAGTGTGGTAGTGCTTGGAACTTGAGATCAAGGCACATTACGTTTGCTGCTGCTGCTGTAAAGCTTTGCTGTCCTCAGTTTGAACCTAGGTGAGCGAAAATGGCTATTTCAGAAAACTAGAGATACAATCTGCAGGATTCCAGATATCTAGCAAGGCTATTACAGCCTAATATTTTAGTATCTAATTCCAAGGGCATCCAGCAACAGGCAGAACTCAGAACAACTCCCAGCTGGCAGTGCTTCTAAAAGAAGCTAGGTATTGTCTTAACTGGGTTCCAAATTTACAGATGTAATTGTGTACTGATGGCCACGTGGCTTCTTAAAACATAGCATTTAAATAACGGACATTTAGCATGTACTTTAAGGTTATGACATTAGCTCCTTTCTCTCTTCTTGCACCAGAGCCGTCAAGTCCTGATCCAAATAACGATGTGTTTGGCTGTCTTTTCACATAGACCAGGTCTCAGAAACATTGATGATTACTTTGTCTAGGTGTATTATGTTCTCAGTTTCTCACAAGGTCCAGTACATCCCATATTCACTTTATTTTCTCAGCTTGGACCTTGACCCCACAACTGGTCATCCCTGCCCACAGTAAGCTTAAATATATGAGAAAGCACCACTGCAAGTTCTCCTTCCTCTGCTCCTTTCTTCCCAGACTCTCTACATGATCAAAACCCTCCTAGTTGAGGCCAGCAGTCCTACTACCATGCTCATTGCTGAGCCTATAACCTTTTTCAGGACAAGCCATGATACTTCACTGGTACAGATATATTAG
The DNA here is from genome assembly GCA_013398855.1 of Mohoua ochrocephala. Classification (NCBI taxonomy): domain Eukaryota; kingdom Metazoa; phylum Chordata; class Aves; order Passeriformes; family Acanthizidae; genus Mohoua; species Mohoua ochrocephala. The sequence goes on from VZTA01017436.1 coordinate 10,749, forward strand.
CTCCTTTCACCATTCCCACCTTGTACAAAGCAGGACAGTTTGGCTACTGGGAACCTAGAAAGGTGGGGGGGAAAGTCTCTTGCTGATCATTCAGAAGATCTAGGAGGCACTCGAAGGACCTGAGGGAAAAATTCCCTTCTGCTGTTCCCTGGGAGTAGGCATCCCTCTGCTATACGCAGAGCTTAATTTATGAAAATAAAAAGCCTTGCTCACGGAATAGGAAACCGCAGTCTGTGGTCCAGCGGTCGTATCCATCTGCCAGATTTCTGCCCCCAGACATTTCATTGCAGCACTAAAATCCTTCATCTTTGGAAAACAACTTTTTTTTTCCATTATTAGTATTAGTCCACAACATATTCCAGACAGCCTTAACAGTTTGTGTAAAATCCATGGAGACCAATGAGTTAAATATCAGCTCAGAAATGTGCAACCTGAAAGCAGAGGCTTAAAATGGAGACAGTTTGTCAGCAGTCTCTCCACTTTCTCTTACTAATAATATTGTGTTATAGTACTCATAGCACAAACTCTTGTTATGACATTACTGGAATTGATGTAGAGGAATAATATATCCTAGGGTATATTTATTATAATGCTAAAATTTTTGATATCCATACATTTATCTGTCAAAGTTATCATGACGATCCTGTTTTTCTTCTAGCATGTGAGAGAAAACTAGTAATTTGCTAGTTTGTTTGTGTTACCATATCTCAGAAACAGATTAAATTTCACTCTAATACTGTAGAATTTGAATTAATGTTTGAACCCATAATTTACCTTTCCCATGTGTAAAATAGAAATATTTATCTATGATGCATTTAATACCCGTCTTTCAAAAACGTTGCTGTAACAACATACAACGATTTGGGAAAAAAAACCATAAGAGGCTCCAAACTGTATTTCAATTACAGGATTATGCCAAAACACATAATACCGTATCACTAACAGAGCTGCACTAAAAAAAATTAGATTAACTGCAAAACCAGATAAAAAATTACTTCACTGGCCCATACTGCTGTGCCTGATTTGGATGGCATTCAAAAATCACGTTTGGTAAATGACTGAATAATACGAAAAACCTCTTTGTCCATACAGAACTATATTTTAATCAATCTTCTAGAAAACCAGAGGCCACACAAAAATGGTGATAAATGGATATTAAAGAAAACGTGTGAATTGAACACTTTAAACAACTGATAGTTCTGTGTGTTTGTCGATGCACCTCATCTGGCTTCAGATTACTCAGTTATTCTGAGCCCATGTGACTCTGGTACCACCAGGCTGATATTTACCTCCCTTATTTTAGACAAACACCTTGTGTTGGGCTGAGCTGCCTTTGAGACTCATAAAGAGGGAGCCTGACAAACTAGTTTGGAGTAGTTTACACCCATGCTTAAAGTGAAAGAGAACAGATTAACTGTATTTAAAGGCCTGTACATGTAATACAGCTGGGAGTTTTGTCAGTAACGTCTAGGGGAACCTGACCATCTCAGTGTGGTATGACCAAATCAGGGAACTTGTGGGAAAGGAGACTGGTTTAAATTTGAGAATAATTTTTCATTTTGAGGTAAAATTCCTCTAGTTCTCAAAGTGACGACTGCAGCCAGGAGTGATTTTTAGCTTTTAAATTATATCTGGCAAGATCTTTGCCCAGATCTCAGCTAATTATACAGTGAATGTTTAAAGGCAGTTTTTAATTCCATAATGGACCCACCACAAGAGGTTTTTTTCCTATGAAAAGTGCTGAATATAGAGTACATGCCACTTTTCCAGAGAGATGAGTGTAGAAAAGTCTATAGGTGTCACGAAGCATCTCGGTTTTATCCAAAGTAATAACTCGCCAAATTTATCTGCACTAAGATTTTCTTCAGAAGTGCTAATAAATTTAGAGGAACCATGGGGCAGCAAAAGCACTTCTCTTAGTCCTAAAAGGCCTTTCTCTCTGCTAAACCACCTGCATCAAGGGAAGGGGAATCAGAAAGCATGCAGATAAGGACAGATATTTGGCTATGTCTATACTTTTCTTTTTTAGATCTTGCTCCTCTCAGAAAGCTATATTGTATTTGTACGCAATGGAAAAAATGTCTGTATTTACATTGCTGCCACATCAGATTGCTGGCTATCTATTTGCCCCTTTTCATGTCATCGGAACGTAGGTGTCCCTCAGCCTCTTGCTCTCAATATCGTCCTTTGCAGAGCTTGTGCTGGGTCCTGGTGATCTTTATGAACCATCCCCCCTGCTGTCTAAGATGTTCCCTCAAACACGCCCATAGGGAACCCGTGCTGATTTGGAAACCTGGAGGTTTCTGTAAAAGAGCTCTATACTTTAATTACATCCATTTTAATTTAATCTATCTGATGCAGCTCCTGAGCCAAGTCCTCATTTTCTCACACAATAAGGGGTGGAGAAAGTTTTCAGAGTGGAAGTCATGAACCTCTCCCTTTCACTATCAGGGTCTGAGAGATTCCCAGAAGCCTCTGTGAGTCACTCTACTATTATAAATCAGTGGGCTGTCATGGTATTTTCAGATGCCTGCTGTCAAGAACTGTATCCTGCCTGCAAGCCAGGAGAATAATTCAGGAAATGAATGCTGCATTTGTGGAGAGGAGAAAATGCTGTAGAGTCAAAATTTTCATTTCCAGCAAATCTTTAACATTCGTACACCAGGAACTAGCACACACATCCAAGCTATTCGTACATATTTTCTATTTTCAGTACAGTTCCACCAAAAATATCCTGGTTCCTCTTTCCAGTGCTGAACCTATGACAGAGAACATTCCATTCCCTTTGACAGCTATCGGGAACCAAGGACACTTGCTTCATGTTAAGGTGGTCATTAAAAAGAATACGCCTTAAATAAATGAATGCCATGAGATTTGGGAGCTTCCTTTAGGAAAGCATTATTATAACGACACTGTATGCACCCAAACTTACAAAATACATGACACAGGCACAAAAAGAAGATTTTCTTGAATAGACCTTCAGGTAGTCAGTGGACTACCTCCCAAATGACACATTTAGGACTCCTGGGCAATCCAGAATGCAGAATATGTACTAGGTTTCCTTTCTTACCTTATAGAAATGCATATCAGAACACAAAAATATAATTTCAGTTCCTTAATTTACCTAATGTAGTCATTTGGAAATAGTTTAATTCATGTGTAATCTTTGTAGAGGAGGTTATGAAATATAATTCAAAACAATAGATCAATCTAGAATTTGTAACTGTATCAAAATCAAAATCTTTTGCTGAGAATGGAGCATCAGATTTTAAACTCAGAGACATTTCATAAATTCCTTACAAGGGTGCACAGGGTCTGATCCAAGCAGAGTCCTCCTGCAACTTCCTGAGCAAAGTCTACAGAAAGGAAGACATAAGACAATATATTCCATATACTTACATGTGTTTTCCTCTGACAAGAACAGTTCTGCACTTCTAGCCTCAGAAACCAGACGTACAAGATGGATTTTCTGTTCCTGTAAGTAGGAAAAAATGTCCCTTGGCTCACAGGTTCCATGCAGTGGTCTCCTTGGTCTGGAGCTTGGGAAAAGCAACACTATCACATCTACGGAAGTTACTGGGAATTTTGAACCGAACTTCCCTGTTATCCATCTCATGTCATGTTCAGATTCATTTCATGGCCTAGGCTAGGTCACAAAGTCTGAAAGTCTTTTAAGCCAAGTATATTCAAATGTGTTTGTTTCCTTAGCATATATAGTTGTAAAATCGAGTGTTTATGTAGAGAGATGATTCATCATACACCTGTAAGGCTAATATGTGGGTTCAAATTTTGCATTTAATCTTAAGAAGCTTTCTGTGGAACTATTATCATTATAGGTGTTATTAACATCAGTAGGGGATCCCTACAGCTACATGGGAATTAATTTGCTGCTTCTGACAGAGCAGACACTACAGATATATATATCAAGTATAGTCAGTGTTTTCAGGAACTACGTTGATGCTTCTGAGCAGGGTTTTGCTTTGTTTTTCTTTGCTTCACTTCGTATCTTTACCCCCTGCTGCATCCTGTAGTTTGCTTTTCTGTACTCTTTCCTTCCTTTTAGTCTAATTAAGTGAATTGAAGCAAACAGGCAAAGCCTCACACATTTAAATTGCCATTTACTATACCAAGCTCTCCACATCCATGGAAATTGCTTTTTCCATCTTTAATTTGCAGGCAGTATGTAATAGGAGTGTAAGCATGGTCTGTCCCACAGGATTATTAGACAGATGAAAAATGAGGTGCAATAATAGTGGAATAAATAGAACAACAATGCAATGAAAGAACAGCTAGTGAGAGCAGATTATTTGGGAATACTTATATGCCTTGTGGCAAGGGCCACTATCCTGATCCTTTCTGACTTGACAGAAGTGCTGGTAGGAAGAAAAGGTGTTTGTATACATTTGACACTTGAAATTTCAGTGCACTGGGAAAATGTCTAAGATAAATAAAATGAGTCAAACATGTCCAAGTAGTGATTAGTTGCTTTTACTGGGTTTTTTTCACCTGTCAGCATGGTGCTGTCAAAATCCGAACCAGTCTTTTATTATCAAATAGGGACATCATTCTTGATAATACATTTTCAATTGATAAAACATTATCAATTAATACATACATTATCAAGAATGGACATCCCCAAATATTATATGGTCATCGCAATGGTAGCCAAAGAAAATTATTTTAATCTTCCATATATGGATCTGAAAAGGCAGAAAAAAATTTATATAATTCTTTCATTAGTGTACAAAGGATTCTTAGTAAGACAGTGGTTGAAGAAAAGAAGAAGATGGGGGCCTGTTCAACTTACAAAGGGTCAACAAAGTTGTGTATTTGTGCTATAAGGAAGATTTGAAGCAATATCTGCCCAAGCAGACAATCCAGTAAGGTGGAAGCTTGAAAAATCATGAACGTTGTGTAGGTCGGTCCTTAGGAATAGACAGTACCAGTCTGGGACCTTGCACGGTCCTCTGTCTGCTGCTGAGGTGCAGCATTCACAGGCAGTGGCTTCAGAACCATGGATGTCTTGAAAAGTCCAGTAAGAAATGACAGAGAGTTGAGAGTCTCCAAAATAGATCAAAATGTGACTGGCCTGAAAATAAAGGGGCTACATTCATCCAATGAATATTTATTAGCCTCAGACAGCTCCTTTCTCATAAATTGGTTAGGAAAGATAAACTGGAAAAAACACCTGACAAAATTAAATTATCTCATACACCTCTCAATTGCTCTCCTGATTTTAACTAAGGACAGGAATTTGTCTTGAAGAAGTTAACCTCTAGAACTGAAGAGTTCAGCAATCTGAAAGAGGAAAACAAAAGATGATAAGTGATGAATTTTGGCAAAATGTAAATACATTTGAATTGGAATAGCAGAGGCTCTTTGAAGAAAAACTAGAGGGAAAAAAAAAGAAAGGTGAGAAGCTGGTGAAAACAACCTGTGAATTAGATAATCTTCAGCATAGTACATAAAAGATGGCCTTAAAAGATATCAGCAATTTGAGTTCACGTCATACTTTTCCAAACTGCAGCATCTCAAGGTGACCTATACAACAGCTTGAACTGTGATGATGGGGAGCTCATTTTGACTTGGGACTTAATTACAGCATTTACACATCTACATTATTATTATTCCGTGACAAAGAAAATAAGGATCATTGAAAGAAAAGCTATAAGGTGAGAGTTGTTTTTTAACAACCTTTTATTTGTTTAAAATAGAAGTCACCTTAAAAACCTTCCTTTGAAACAAAATATATATTTGATAGAAAAGCAGCAAAAATTCACTCTCTGTGCTATTACTATATTTGATAGATTCAAGAAGAAATTCTAGGATAGAGGATGAAACAATGATTTTGGTCTTAGAAAGTACCCTGAGAAACAATCAATAGGTTGTGGACATGAACATCAATGAATCATCTTAACTTGTGATGGAAGTGTCCTTCCACATGAAACTGCATTTCAACTCAAATGGCTTGAAAGGGGATTGCTGGTTCCTCAGCAGAAAGAGAATGATTTGGGAAAAATAAAGCTTGCTAAAACCTGAAGGCCAAAAATGTATTTTCATGCCTGACATAATAAAAGCTTTATTTAGTTTCTGTTGCGTGACCTGCCCTACTCCTGCAGACAACAATATAATAATATTGTGGAAGAGCCAACGAGAATTAAAAGCCATCTTGAGTCTTATAATTTTGATGCCATTTACTGGTATTTCAGTAAACTCTTATAAGGCACTATGAACCTATTTAGTGATGGCTGAAGTCTGTTTCTGAGACCATTATTGTCCTTTCAAAATGTTATCCTGGTTTCAAGAACCACTGAAAAGCATAAGTAATCTTGTTTATGCACTTCAATCTTTTGACATTTTCTTCTCACTCTCAGCTATGACAACTTTGAGCTGTTACATTTTATAAAATAAGAAATTTTAATCATATCTCCTCAGAATTCCTACTGACAATCTCTTCCTCACATTTATCAACACTTACTATTTCAGTCAGTTCTGCATCTGCTTGGTTTCTAAGGCAATATGCAGTGCATCCATTCATTAAATCTCAGGAATCACATCACTATTTAGAAACTGACGCTATCAATGCAGAGATCCTATTGTGAGACATTTATTTCTTCCAAGATTGATTATAGTAATTTTTATTAAATAGATTTCCTAGAGTTATCTGGATGAATTTACAGTCCCGGATGCTTCCATTCTTCTTGTCCTTAAAGCTGCAACACCTTGCTAGGGATTTCCGTTTAATGAAGGGATGCTCTGGTGTTATGTGAGCACTTGAAAATCATACTATCTTTCCGAGGTTTCCACACGTGTTTGAATCTTTCACTGTTTTCCAGTTCCTGGTCTGGCTCCTCGTCCCCAGATCTCAGCTTTGCCTTACAGCACTACATTCCTTCATTTCACTCAAACGCAGAAGATGCTTTCTGCTAAGTCACCAGCTTCATAACGCCACACTATTAGCATTTCAATCCTAAAGTTTCTTCGGAATATTTCAGCCTTGATGCTGATACTGTTAAAGGTCTAGCAAATACTGCTGGGAGCCAGTCTGAAACATGACCTGGCACCTCTGACTAGGTGTACATTAGATAGGAGTCTGGTCCAACCGAAGCAAATACTTTTGGCAAAAAAAGCTGCATTGAAGCCCTTTTATGGAGGAGTTGAAAGGCCTCCCTTCAAGGCAATGGGAAGATACACTTGGACATGGCTGGATCATTTTCAGCTGGCAACTCTTTTGTTTCTTGCTAATCATTCATAGCAAACGCTTGTCCCTGGAAACTCTTCAAAACAGTGCTCTAAGGAAATCTTCCTGGTTGTCCCTTTTGCCGGGTGTGGTCTGTAAGAGACTTCCACCTCTGCAGGTCCTGTCATATTTTTCTTGGCTGTTACCCTGCATAAAAGTGTCAGCAGAATTTTTTTCTTTGAAAGATGCCAAATAGGACATTAAGCTGGTGTGGAAAGAGATTCTGTGTTACACACAGCAGGTATCTCTATCCTTGTAGAAAAACATACCAAGTGTTCCAGATTTACTCTACGGAGAGGGCTTCAAACTGCTTTCCTGTGAACCTGCCACTTGTGTCAGAATTGTTGCTTTACACTTTTATCGTTTTACAGCAAACAGCTGTACTTCTGTGAGGCTCTGAGTTGGCTTCATAAATCACAAAGACTGGGTGGATACTTCTCAGCATCCAGAAGCAGGAACACCAGGTCTTGCCATGGAGTCACTTATGTCAAAAGGAACTTGTGAAGAGGAAATTCACTGTGAACGTGCCGTGTTTGGAAAGGCAGATGTGCAGGTTTACTCTCTGATTTGCACCCGGTGTTGCAGCCCTGCCATGCCTGTCACCCACTTCTCTCAGTGTCTAGGCTGGTCTAAGAGCAGAAACATCTATTTCGCTGTTCTGTAATATGCAAATCAGATTATGTTTACTTGGGCATTTTCTAACGCTGGTTAATTTCTGCTTTAGCTCAACTGAGAATAGTACTTACCAGATTAATTTCTGAATTATAGATGCGACCAATGTAATACCCATGTAATTGTACCAGAAATTAATTTGGCCGATTATATTTAAATATTTATGTGAACATAGTCTCCATTCCCCCTCATTTAAATATTTCCTTCTCTTGCTTAGATATACAAGATCCGAGACTGAAAACAACCTGATTGTCATTGTACTGGAGTAGAGTATCAATAACACTTAGGCCCCCACAGAGAGGAAATCAGCCAGGGTAGGGGGTTCTTTTTCCAAATTAGATTTCTTGGAATAGAGAAAATGGAAAAATCCATTATTTTAAACATCTGTCTGCATTAGAAAGCCTCCACCAAAATCACAGGATGTGTCATAATTAAATGGCTTGGAAATAATTTCTTGAGAGCAGAAATTTTATATTCAGTCATGCATAGCAGAACAGAGGAGGTTTTCCCCTCAAAAAGCTTCCTTGCAGTAAACTATTATACTCCCAAGAAAACAGGATCTGTTATGAATACAAAACACAATTAAAACTTTTAAGCATACAAAGGTGTCATTTTATGAAGATGGAGGTAACCAATCTATAAATTCCTGAGTTCTTTTTCTCCGTACTGTTTCAGTCACTCATCAATAAAATGCTTGCTGGTCACCTGAGTAATGGAACAGAGGATTTTGAGTGATAAGAGTTTGCCACTGCTCAGATGCTCCTGAGCATGGGTTTCTTCTACGTGAAGAGCAAGACCATGACTTTCCTCATGTACCCTCACCCAGCACTGCCAGAGATGACTGCAGAGAAAGTAGATCAAAAAAGCATTCCTGACATGAATTTAGATTCAGGGATGTGAGTCAAGAGCCAGACATACATGCTTTGCAGGCAAGGCATGAGAACCTGAACGTCTGACGCTTATGTAAGAGATGGTCTCACAGTCATAATCCCACAGTGCACCTTCAAAGAAAAAATCTTGCATTTATGTCAATCCCTACGAAAAGTAATATTTCTTTGCAAGATCTAGACCTAAAACAAGAGGTGAAGGAATCAGGGGGGCCGGGTGAAATGTCATTTCAAACAATAACTTCTTGAAGTTGCAGTTTACAGTGTTTATGGATGGAGATTAACTAAATATCTGGGCAGAATGACTCTCAGTCTGTTTAAAAGAAGACACAATCCTTTTGTGGGTAAGTGGGAATATCATATCACAACTGCGCAACAACGTAGACTAAGCATTGAAATTTCCCTCTGTTCCAAAGAGATATTAATCATAGCAGGAAAAAGGAATCTATTTGTCTGTCATCCTTAGAGAAAAGTGCTAAAATGTATAAAAGTTCAATAAACAGCTTCACATGACATCAACACTGTTCAGCTGAAAACCTTCAGATCTTCCAGTCCTGTATAAAAAGACATCAGTTTTTGAAATGTACATACTAAAAGAATTGCAGGGACATGATGGTTGTGAATATAGAAAACTATTTGTACACAATCAAGTTAGGTAATGGTGCAAAAAATTGCTCTATAAATCAATCTGCCCTCTATACTTGTTTCATTAAGGGATAATAGAACTCTGATATCATTTCACTAAAGTTGGCTAAGCTTCTCATATTTGATTTCCATCCAATTTTTTTAGCAGAACTCAGCATTTTAGAAACAAAGGAAAGAAAAAAATCCGGTGCAGATGTACATTTTCCTGATGTTTAATGCAGAACAGCAAGGTTGCAGTACATTAGTCATTGTGGCAAGCAGCCGATATGGAATATTAACTGAACTTTGAAGAAAAGTTGTATTTGTTCTAAATGCCTATCCTGGTGTTTGTAGAACATTTGTATATTCCAAAGTGGGTGTGAGAGTTATCATTAAGTGAGGGCTTTACAGGATAACCTCTCCCTACAGGCAAATTTTGCAGCTGTAACTGATGGTAACGTGTAGCCATGCAATCAGACCTCGAGTCAATTTTTGCCTCGTATTGCCATCTTGATTTGTACAAGCTTATTCTGAAATGCTCTGTATAGAATGAGAAAAACAGCCATTGATATTTCCTGGAAACACTTCATTCCTGATTCACCTCCTGCACATTCTTCACTTGATCATGTTAACAACCCTCAGCTCTTAGAAAAGGTGCTAAGCTCCCTCTGTTACTGTTTAGTTTAATGGGGTGACAGGAGATTTTGACCAAATGTGTGATCATGTCACGTGCAAGATCACTTAGTTTTTGAGTGAGATGAGATCATGCGTCTCCTTAAAATCAGCTTGTATCAAGTTTGAAGGGATCCCTATAACATTTCATGCATGCAATTATTAGTCATCTGATAGATCAAAAATAAACACACCCTCAAAAATATCAGCTTGCTCCCAATCCTCTTCTTTGATGATGTAAAATAAAATTAATTAGATTTATTACCTTGGAGGTTCTATTCTAAAGGGTAAGCCACAGTATCTATTCTCAAGTGTTCAGAAATCATGCTCCTACATAATGGATAATTTCCATTTCAATTATTGGACACTTGAAAAATCATGAAAAGAAGCAATCGGCATGATTTTTCTTTTAATGTTGACATTAAGGTTAACATTTGTAAAATAATTTTTGGCACTGATGTCATGTTATTTTGTAAGCTAAAGTAATAAGATAGGTAAATACTTGTTTTTAAACATTTTTCTTGGTGTAATCATATTTTCACTCTGTTACTGGTCTTCTATGTCTGTATCTTTAATCCAGTTTCAACAGCACAGTTTTATTTATTTTTATTTTGTTCATTATTATACATTTATTCACTTGCATTTTTACTTACCTTTTTTCTCATGGTGTGATATATTTCTCCCCCTCTCTATATCATGATAAACTTTTTCTTCATTAATCTGCTGATCTGGGCATAGGACCTTCTCTATCTTGGCCTGTCTTTATTTTAGTCCACAAATAATCAGGTTCCACTTAGTTCTGAGGAAGTTGTATCCCACCTCAGAAGGAAGTTCTCCAAGTAGCAAATAGATTACACAATAGTTAGCAAGGTCTGCCCTGTGTAGCAGAGACTTCTGAACCCCCCTCATGCTGTCCACCACATGAGACAGCAAAAGCTGGCTGTCCTCACCCATCCTGGGCTCATCTCCTGCAGTCAAGGACTCATGTTATTTGTGTTTCATGTGTTTGTCCATGTGCCAAACACTCAAATCCAGATTCCTGGGTCTGTGTCCACACTGCCTGGCTCGCATGGCACTCTCAGACTTACTATCTACCCCATAAATCCTTTCAGCTCTTTGAAGTCTATGGCCCTGATGCTCAGACTTCAAAGCATATTCCAATCTGAATAAACACATACTGCCTAAATCAATCTCACTGCACTCTGCAGTTTTATTGTAATGAATTGGTTTGATTTTTTCTTTCTTTCTTCTTTTTTCCTTTTTCCTTTCTCTTAGTGGAAGACTTAGAAGCAGGTGTTTTACTGATGAGAAAAGACATTCCAATTTTTCACCCCCTCTACGCTAAGTCAACCATCATCAGAGTTCAGCTAGCAGCACTCATTAAGTGCTAATGCATCTACAGAACTGCAGTGGAATACATCCTTGGTTAGCAAGACAGGAGAAGGTTGGTGTGCAGATGCAGACATGGCTTATAGGCAAATATGTCAAAAGAAGTGTAAAGCAGCAGTTGTAAAATAAGGCAACAGAAGTGGAACAGCTGACGACAGAACATAGACAATGAAAGTGAAAAAGGAGAGGAAGACTGAATCTATAAATCTGTTGAGTTAGAGTGGGATAATGTTTCTTCATGCCTTAATCAAGCAGAAATATTTTTGAATAGGAGGTGCACTGTGCCTTTCTCATACTAGGAAAAGTGGTAAAACTCTAATCTAATCAGCTATTTGGATAGTTAAGGTGCTGCCCTGTGTTTAGGCAGAAGCAGCTGGAGTGAAGATTAGATTGCTTCAAACCAGAACAGGGACAGCCTGTAATTATTCCAGTTCTCTGAGCCCAGATTTTACTTTCCATGGGCAGCTGCAGGATAGCTGGACAGCTGCTCTCTACCATTAACAGAGAGATAAGTGATTTTCTTAATCCATTTCCAAAATCAGATTGATCTTAGAATGACAAATGTCCAAAAATTTTCTGTATCATCCTAGCTGTGTCAAAAAGGGAGAGCAATAAAGGTGATTCATAAAAAAAAAAAAAACAGTATCTGTGATATATGCAACCCAGACAAATATTAAATATTCTGATTTCCAGTCAGGTAATTTTACTTCTGGCTGAAGACACTAGCACCCAGAGAGGACTGACAGCACGAGTGACTGCTCGAAAAGGAAAGAACACATCATGCAGGTCTACCATTTAAATATTTTTCCAGGGTAACCTTTGAATCAAGATGGCAACAGATTGCTCTTGTAGGCTAACAACTGATAAAAAGCTTTGAAATATTCCATGAAGAGAAGAAACAGTTTAAGGCCTCTTGGTTAAAGAGAAGCACTAACAACCCACTAGGATCAAAAAGGATTGACTTTGCCGAAACAGTTTCAGATTGGGATGAAAAGGGTAATTGAAAGAGTCTTAATTTCCTTTTATGGCTCAACAGCCAGAGTTCATACAGACAAAATAGATAAGGACTTTATTGATTAGAGAAAAAGGTGCTGAGTTTGTAAATGCAGTCAGTGTGGAAATCATTTCTTCCTATACATTTTTTAAAAAGTGAACGGACAAAGAACAGGATAAATGTGTTTTACAAATGCTAGAAACATATGTAACAAGATTCTTGTATTAGAAACATATGTTGAGGGGAAATTATGATTATATTGGAATGACAAAGACTTGCTTAAATCAAGCTATCAACTAGGAGATAAAATTACCAACATATAAAGTTTGCAGATGGGTGAGGTAAAACAAAAGTAATGAGAGAGGGAGAAATTTTCACACAGGGAGAATACTGAATAAACAGAAATAAATGACACTAGGATTTTGGCTGACACAATAGGGACTATTTGAAGTAAAGTGAAGAATGAGATATGGAAAAAGTTAGTCCTTGGATCTTGCCAGAGAACTTCAGAAGAGAATGAGAAAGCATAATCAGGAAATGTTTTTACGGATGAAGGAAGTCTGTATCAAACTTGGTATAATGATTGTGTTAGGAGTTCAATTGACTAGACATTTCCTAGGAAAATATTAGTGGGGAAAAGGTAGGAAGGAAGCATGATTTTTAAAGCCATACAAGATTGCTTCCTGTACAGGAAAAGGATAATGTGGACGTAAGGACTAGAAATAAAGCAGATACAACGAATATAGTCAAAGATGGGGAGAATAAGACATTAATTAGTGTAATACCCAGAATGAAATGCCAGAAAGACTGTAAAAAGGTAAATAGGAATTTTATTTTAGTAAAATCAAACTCTGAATGGCTAGTCATAAATTAAAAGTAGCCTGAAAGCATCCAGCTCTGCCAAAGGAAATTCAGAAACCCATCTGAGATATATTTCAGAAGGATATGTTCAAAATACAAATAATATATGGTGAATGAAGACAGCAAGCACTCAAGTTGTTTCAGGGAAGAACAATGCAGTATCTACTTCTAGTTTAAGAAGAAGTATAGAATTATTTTGATGCCAGTAATGAAAGTTTCCAACAGCTTAAGTGACCTACGAGCTTGCCCCATCCATGGCGTTACTGCTGCTGAAAAAAAGGCAGGAGAAGGAACTGGAGTCAAAGAGAAGAGGTTGGATGTGAAAAGGGAAATGATAAATGTCTCAATGCATACTCACGTGTTTTCCTGCATCTTGGGGATGAGCTTCACCAATGAGCTTGGGTGCCGTGCACAGGGCCCAGCAGTGATCCTCCAGTGCACATTACTCGTTTCAGATGTGGAGACCCTGGCTCGACACCATAACTTGTCTAATAGAGGAGGACTCAGTTCTCAAAAGGAAAGTACATTTTCGTGAACAAATAGGTAGCCTGGGGAAAGCTGCTTTTATCTTTTCACTCAAGATGATACGATTGTACCACTGATACAGCATTTCCCGTTTGCTGAGTGTTGGCTGTTAAAAGGGTGGTGGGTGACTGACTGAGGAGTGACAGGACAATATTTCAGTGCATGGCATAATTTCACCCAGAGCTGTTGAGGCAGTCCTAAATTTCCTATTGCCCTGCAGATAGTGCCCGTGTTCTGCTCTGGAGAGAAGAATATGAGTTCAAGCTGCTATTCCAAAAAAAATGAAATAATGTGAAGCTGTACCTGCCCCCCCTTGGTCATGCTCCTCAGCTTTCCAAAAAACCTTCCTACTTCACCTTTAACGCTGGCTCAAAAGGGCCATTGCTGAATGTCCTCCTTTGTTTATAGCTCTAATTTTATTTAAAATAACAAGTGCATTGCAAATACCACTGAAATTAGGTCTGTTTTTAAATTATCCGTGGTATGTTAATTTAATATGTACAGGAGTCTTTTGTTTCACTTTATCTCAGTGCCTTGGGGTGATTTTATGATAATACTGTATTTCCCTATCATCTGCTTTATGCCCAGAAATGGGTCCCATGGCTTTAAGCTGGGTCCAGGAGAGGGGGGAGAGAAGCTGGGTGAATTCTTCAGCATGGTTTGTGTTCAAGGACTCACACACGCTCCCCCGCATTCTCACAGCTGCAGAGCCGAGGGAGCACCTTCCTGCTTTTAGCCAGCCTGTGAGCTGAGGCAAGAAATTTTCCCAGGACTGCATACTGAAATCCTGTGGAACTTCTTCTTCTTCTGGAACTGTTCGGCCCAGCTGTGATCTGAAAACCAGATCATCAGATCCCGTGGACCGGCAGGGAGGCTGCAGGGATGCCGCATCCTGGCCTCGGACCTCGGGAGGGGCCAAAGCAGTTACAGAAAAGAACTCTGAATCCACCAGCTTTCTCCGCATCAAGGAGGTTTATTACCTAACGTTACTCATTTGTTTCCTCTGCCTTGCTGGCACTCTGCTTGTTAAATAAATAGGTTTTTTCACTTTCATCCAAGAAATTCCTCTTGTATTGGTGGGGGAGGGAGTGCTGAAACCTGTCTTCTGGGGAGGAGATGTTCCTTCCAGAGCGTTTTCCCCTAAACTTGTCTCAAACCGAGACACCCAGATTACTTCTTTTCCCTCAGAATTGCCACGAAATAATAAAATGGACAGAAATTATTTCCACTGTCCTGACTGTCATCACCTTTATGCAAAGAAACTACTTTTTCCCATTTTTGGACAATGTTTGCAGCCAAAGCACTCACAATGATCAGTTCAGCCAAAATCACTTTGCATTCCTGTCTAGACACAGGACTAGATTCTGTCTGGGGCAACCATTTCTAAAGCCACAAGGAATCCAGAGGAGACCTCCTGGATTTACCTAACAGAGAAGTGGACAGATACTCTGATGATTTCCCCTGTGCAAGGAGTGCACTTCTCCCTCAAAAATACAAACAGGACTCCTCAAGATAAAATACTCCCAAAAATTTGTTCACTTTGTGAAGTGTAACAACTTTGTTATCAGGAAGATTAGGTACACAAGAATATTCACACTTGCAAAGAGTAAAAGTCTGGTTGAGCCTTGATTAGGCAACAGTCTTAGTGTAGGAACCAAGACCATATCTCTCAAAATTCTTCATGTGGTTTTTCCTATTAACTTTATTCCATGGCTCAGTTGTTATCTGTTCTCCAGTCCTGTACAATTGGCCTCTTGGCAGCTGACCATTTGCACTGTTTGTAAAATTGACCATTATATAGACTTTTAAGAAAAAAAAGTATATGCAACATATTGATCTATTAAGTCAACTTCCAGTTTCATCCCCACATCTACTTTGGATCAGTAAATTTTGCACGTCCACTTAACTCCCATCTCAGCACTCTTCAGTTGAAATCTGTTACAAACATTTGGCTTCCTATGCAGCTTCCAAAGGACTGAAGCTGATCGTCAGATTATTAAATACTATACAAAGTCTGCACAAATTCTGCAGAAAAAGGAGTATACTATTGCTTCCCTTTAAGAAAAAATATCTTGGGGAAAAACAGAAAGGAGAAGAGATACACAGATTAGCATCATGGGTCACAGTATGACCACCCAGATTGCTGCATTTGTGCGGTGTAAAGTGTGAGTACATGTGCTCTGTCTTTCTTCACACACCACAAGGCTCAGACTTTCTTTTTCTTAAACAAGTTAAGAAATAGGAGTATTTCTTGTACTGAGATGATTTGAACTAATGGTCAAGTTTGAAAACCCACTGCTCTAAGGATTAAAGCATACTTTTAACAGTCTGTATGTTTCTTGACATTTATTGGTCGGTATTATAAGGTTGATCTCACAGCTGTTTTCCTCTGAGTGTCCGATAATTCCACATCTCCTTTCATTCATAGCAGCCTCACACACACATGCAACAGACTGGTAGTAGCAAGCACAGGTCCCTGCTGTATAATTATCAAGACAGGAAAGATCCGAGAAACATTTTAAATGGATACAGCTGAGTTTTTTAATTACTGTAAGAAAATACAGACAGAAACCTTTAAGATTGTAGCTGTAACGGAAAATTATTAGTCCCTGTTTCAAGCACCTCTTAGCAGTGTGCCGAAGCACAAAGAAAGAAAAAACCACATGACTTCCAGGTATATTTCTAAGGATCTGAACAACTCATTATGTCTACTTATTTTATCACTATCAGGCAGTGTAATCATTCACTCACTTGCCTCCAGCAATGAGAAAGAAAAATGGCAAAAATGGTGGAAAATAATATCTGTAAAACATTACCTTTGTCAGGGGTAGTTATCTGGTCTTCTGCTTGAAAACTATCAAATCTCAAAATACAGTCTTTTTTATATCTTTATTCCTTACACCCAAAGAAATATGAAATAGTGACACAGGCACTCCTCAAGCTCTGAACACATGCACATTTAACAGTGTTTGAGTCACAGCAGCAGTCTGCCTGAGTAGACCTGTTCTCCCACATGGACACAGGTAAAATTAACAGGACTCCAAACATCTGCAAGGAAGTACATGAGAACATCAGAACCTTGATTATTCCAACCACTGCCATATATTTATATTCTGGAGTCAAACTGAGAGCTTCATTTTCTGCTTACACTTAACTGTGAAAATTAATCATTTGGGATTGTAATTATACCTATGATGCTCGGGGAAATTATAATAACATTCAAGGCACCACATCTTTAGCCTGCATTTTGTCTTAGACATGTTAGAGAATGCTTAATGAAGCATTTTACATCCCATTAAAACTTTACAGCGCGCACTACCTCCTACTAAAATTCCTTAGTCAATACCTAAGTGCAGCTTAAAATCAGATACACTTTTAAAATATAAACATATTGTACAAATTTCCTGCATGTTAGAGTTAACGTAACTTATTAGAGGAGGGTAGAGCTCCATGTATTTGGTGCAGTACTCACAGAAATAACTGCTAGTGGTAATAGATGCTAGCTGGAGATCAGGTTGCATTTGTGTACTGTTACATTACAGTCACCTGCACCTTGATATATGACTGAAAATTAGTATACTTACATTCAATATTTCTTTAATATAAATCACCTAGTTGTAATTTGTGCTAATAAATTCTTGTGATGGGTTGACCCTGGTTGGACACAAGGTGCCCACCAAAACCACTCTATCACTCCCCTCTGCAGCAAAACAGGGACAGAAAATATAACGAAAGGCTCATAGGTCAAGGTCAAGACAGTGAGGCATCACTCACGAGTTGTCATTACAGCCAAAACAGGCTTGACTTGGGGCAAAAAAGAATTTAATATATTGCCAAATCAGAGCAGAATAATGAGAAATAAAACCAAATCTTAAAACCAACTTCCACGTTCCCCCCCACCATTCCTAGGCTCAACTTCACTCACGATTTTCTCTCCCTCCTCCCCTCCAGCCAGTGCAAGGGATGAGGGACGGGGACTGTGGTCAGTTCGATACACATCGTCTCTGCCATTCGTTCTGCCTGAGAGAGAGGGCTCCTCACACTCTGCCTCGGATCCAGCCTGCAGTCCCTCCCATGGGAGACAGCCCTCCATTAACCTCCCCAACATGAGTCCTTCTCGTGGGTTGCAGTTCTTTTATGAACAAGAACAGCATTATATCAAGCAAGTGTGTAACGATCACTGAAGAATAGGACAGATATCAAATCTGGATAAACAGATTTTTAGGCACTCAGCTATATCTCACTGATGTTAGTAGGGCAACATAATTCACTCCAGGTAAAGGCAAACCTAAAAAGACAGGAGGAAAGGAGAAATTTGTAGAGAAGAGGGGATGGGTATGCCCGATTCCATATATTAAAAAAAAGCAGCAGTATTTTTGTTGTGGCATAATTTTCCATTTCTGTTTTAAAATTTACAATGAGATACAATTTCAGTTTAATTTTGTGAATCATCTAACCCAAATTGGATTCCAACCAAAGATATCATCAGCAACTGTGATTTGATCAAATTTGTACGAACACTGACGAAAGAGGTGAGAGCACCACCCTCAACATTAGAGAAATCCACTGATGAACTCCAAGTACTTGCTTCAGCACTGGTTTTGTAGAAGCACAACTGGGAACAGTTCAAACCTAGGCACAGTTTTTCTACATCTATTTTTTCAAATATTTCAGACTAAATAATTAAAATTATAAACAACTACAAGATTCATATAGTATGCTGATAAACATGGATGTTGTGACACTATGTGTCTATGCTGCTAGAAGAAATAAAATATAAAGATTTACTACTATCCTTGTTGCAATTGCAGTAAAAAATGGCAGAAATTCCCACCTAGCCATCAGAAAATTCTCTTGATAAAACTCTCCAGCCATACTGATGGGACCTCCTGTCCAAATTAAAAGTGAATATACTTACTATCAAATGGTTCCAATTAGATCACATAGTTTCATGTCTATTTTAGGCATCACTTAAAGCAAATTGTCATCTCCTGTGATAAAGCAGCCAGTGTTCTTAACAAGCTGACTTATAATCAAATCAAAAAATATTATTTACCTTTTGATTTATCCTTGGTCAAGAACACTCCCCAAACTTGTCTTTCGAGGTAGCTTTTAATTTTTCTTTTTTTACAAGAGTGATTAAAGTACAGTTCAGACAGTGGCAAAGAGCTGTCCCAAGGCTCTGTACCATTTAAAGCCTATACTGAAGTGACAAACTGTGATACCCTCTTCTTGGTTTTCTTCACAGAAGTAAATTCCAGCTTCAACAACTTGAACCAAAGACCTTAAACTAAAGACTTGAATCAGTTCTGCTTAAAAATCCTGAAAGCCGAACCCGTCCATTCACAACAATAAACTATTATGGAATGAAACCTGCAAAAGTAGAGCTCAAAAGAAAGATTATTTTATAACTGAAAAGTCACCAAAATACTGAAATAAATAGAATTTATGTGTTTCTTGGGCACACTATGGTTTTCAAATGTGGGAGTGAGCATCTCCTGGGCCATCAAGAGTGAAGGCATCTCCTGTGCCTTCAAGAGACACATGAAGGCAACTGCAATGTAGGCACTGCCCTAAAACCATAGTCAAACTGTTGATTCATCCAGTCTCATATCCCCTCTGCAGTAAGACCAGCACCTATTGCAGCAGAGGAAGATAAAAACTTCCAGGGTGTTGAATGATGATCCTAATGAGGCTTCATCTGTAACAGCTGGCAGCAGCAGTCTCAAACCAAAAAATGTTGTAACAGGGCTCTTAATGAAGGCAGAAAGATGGTGTTTTTAAGCTTAATTTCTTTGTCAAAAATAGTATCTGCTTCAGACTTTCTACTTGTACGAGTCTTTGAACACTTAGACTACAGAATTAATTTAATTATGTCTACCACCTGCACTTTTGAACTCCTGTTCGTCTTCAGTGTGTTCATCTGCAGCGACTGCCATCAAATTGAAGAAAAAATACAATGGAGCACTTACACATAAAGTTCAGGAATCAAAGCTTCAGGCTGATGGAATTGATTCACTTGGCTGCCTCTCATTATGTGCTCAAAAAAGAGAGACAGTACTGGGTTTGCGTGGTCAGGTTTTGGGAACGGGGGCTGCTAGGGTACCTTCTGTGAGGAGCTGCTGGAAGCTTTCTCCATGTCCAACAGAGCCAATGCCAGCTGGCTCCAAGATGGACCTGCCACTGGCCAAAGCCAAGTTCACCAGCAAGGCCAATAGTGCCTCTCAGATAATGCATGTAAGAAGTGGAAAGAAGTTACTGTGTAGGAGCAGTTTCCACCAGAGCAGAGCAGTATCAGAATATATGAGAGCAACAACTCTGCAGACACCAAGGCCAGTGAAGGAGGGAGAGGAGGTGCTTCAGGTGCCAGAGCTGAGATTCCCCTGAAGCCCTTGGTGAAGACCATGATGAGGCAGGTTGTCACCCTGCAGCCCATGGAGGTCCATAGCTGAGTACCTGCAGCCCCTGGAGGACCCCAGACTGCTGCAGCAGGTGGATGCCTGAAGAACGCTGTTATCCTGTGGGAAGCCTGTGATGGAGCAGCCTGTTCCTGAAGGACTGCATCCCATGGAAGGGACCCACTCTACGGCAGTTCACAAAGAACTGCAGCCTGGTGGGAGGGACTCATAGTGAACCTAGGAAGAAGGGAGGGGTGGTGGGAAGGTAATTTTAACATTTGGTTTTATTTCTCATTATCTTACTCTGATTTGATTGGCAATAAATCAAATTCATTTTTGGCCCAAGCTGAATCTGTCCTGCCCAAGGCTGATGAGTGAGCTCTCCCTGTTCTTTTCTCAGCCCACACGACTTTTTGTTATATTCTCCTCCCCATGGCCAGCTGTAGAGGGGAGGGATAGAGCAGCTTTGGTGGGCACCTGACATTGAGCTAGAATCAACTCACCACAGAGAGTTGTTGTTTTGTTTATTCTTTCAACAGTAGACTTAAAAAAGAAAAAATGCTCCAATCTTCATTTTCATAGAAGAAAACACAGCAATTTATGTCAATGCATGTTCAATCATCATCATAATAGTACATGTCAGCTTGAGCAGATAAGAACTGAAGGACAGAAATATATTTTGCCTTGAAAAATGATTTGTTTAATGCATGTTTTTAATACATGTACAGAGAACAGGAGGGAAAAGGCATGGAAAAAGAGACCTCAGTAAGAAAAACTGGTCTTCTGGTCAGAAAAGAGGAAGAGGAAGAACAATGGATTTTGGTTCCCAGTTCTGACGATGTCCTGGTATACACAAGAAATATTAAAATATATGAAACCTTATGATCTTAACTGAAGTGGGTATGGACAACTACAACCTTCATAAGGTACACACCGTTAGTCCAGTCAATAGGTCATTTTTATGTCTGCTTACATAACCTGAAATACCTTCCTATTGAGCCTAAAAGTTTCCCAAGCTCTTACACCAAAAGTGTGTTGGGACAATTGGTCTTTCTTTTATCTACCACTCTCCAAGTAAAAGCAAAGAGATGCTAGCTAATATTCAGCCCATTTCCCATGGCAAGGCCTGCAACTAAATCCGTCTATAGGAGAATTGAAGATACTGCCTGTTTCCACGTGACCATCCTACCAGCAGTCAGGTGTCCTGGACTGCATCCTGTATGAATCACATCTCAAGGATCCCACACGGGCACAGGGGAAAAAAGCTCAGCTTAAGCTGAACCACCGTGCCGGCAATGTCAGGGATGTGGAGGCTCCCAGGAGAACTGCAAGGGGAAGCTTCAATCCAGCATAACAATAGTTGTGATTGTCCTGGAAAATGTAGAGACCAAGGTATTAAAGATCCATGACATTACAAGGATCTACAGTATGTTCACAAAAATGCACTTCACGGCTCTAGTCTCTGGCTTAGGATTGTGCTTCATCAGACCCTCTGATCACAGCAGTGACTTTTGTCTCATGCTAGGTCAAACATTTGACAAATCAGTATCAAACTTTTCCCACTATTTTCATTGATTGGAAGACCAAGATGTTGATCTCAATAAATGTTATGGTATAATACTTTTCTAAAACTAAATCTTCGGTTTCCCTCATTCTTTTGTGCTAAGTACCCAGTAGATCATTACTTTGAAAAATAAGATGAAATAGCCCCATCTCTATTAGTGACTCCATTATAATACAATAAAATGAAACACAAACTGTCGTTCCCTTGGGGTTTTTTATCTATTTATTCTACATTAAACAAAATCCTCACAGATCATCACAGTTCCAGCTATGGCTGAATTAAATGAGGCCTAGTTTCCAGCCAATCCCTAAAAAATAGCCACTCTTGACAAAGCTGTAGAATAACACATAATTCCTGATAACTTTTTGCCTACTAAATTATCTCTTATGCAATCATCAGGGTAAATCAAACTAATGAATGGCTTAAAAAGAAATTAAATATCACTGATAATTTTGTTTTAGTGCAGTAAAATTAGTGACAAGCATGAGGTTTACAATTCAGGTTGTGAAGTTCCTTTTACAAGTTAGAGGGCATTTGGAGCCAGGGTTTTTGATTCAGATCCTAGTCTTAATTAATCTATTTAATTATTAATCCCTACCACTAAACGAGTTTGACTAACCATTATGCTTATCCATATTGTAAAAACTGGTAATATGAACAAATTGCTGCACTTTCTGGGAGACATTTGTCAGATTTGGTCAGAAGCACTTACATTATTGCAAGGGAAAAAATACTTTTTCAAAACTGGCAGCAGATGAGCTTTTGCTTGCCTGAGTCATATATTTAAACCATTCATATTTCCTTTATGAATCACAAGAGTTGAGCTGCATCGTACTTTTCATGGTGGTCTCTAGGGCTTGTTGGATAGAGGCTAATGGAAAAATATTTATAAAAATCAAAATTTCAGGAAAAGGAAGCAAGTTTCTCAAATTTAATGTTAACGTTCCCATCTCCTCTCCTCTCCTCTCCTCTCCTCTC